>JAJIBD010003840.1:0-203856 GCA_021461705.1 Cryptotis parvus | reverse complement strand
AGTAACAAAAATGTTTATTTTCCTGACCCTGAAAGAGCCCTTAATATGGCAGCAGTAAGAAAGGCAAACAAGCAGTGCCTGATAAAATTTCTCGACCAACCTAGGCTACCAAAATGAAGAAGGACTAAAATGACTGTCTGTACTTTTAATGCGTATGCTGGCGTGGGAAGCATATATCGAGGATCTGATGGTACAAGCGCCAAATGATCAAGTACTACATAATTGGTCTGACTGGGGCGAGGAGGTGTCAGTCGCATCATGTTGTATTTGACAGGGGAGAAGAATTGTTCCTTCGAACATGCGACGAAAGTGGCATCGGTGGCGTTGGTGTCCTTGTCAACCACCGAACATGGCCGTTAACATTGATTCATTTGAAAGCCTAACAAACCAGATAGGACGATTACACTTGCAGGGTTGTGGCCCACTGCCAGCAATTTCTATCTTCATTGTCTATGCACCAACATCCACATACAAGGAAGTTAAAATTGAGAAATTCTACATGGACTGAAGGAGTTCTATAAAAAGATCACACCTTCTACAAGATCATAGTTGGTGATTTTAATGACAAGATGGACCGAGAGTTCAGTCGAAGAACTCCACATCTGGACCCATGGCCTAGAATGGAATGAAAGGGTGAGAGACTCTCTGAGTTCATCATGTCCACCAAGACCATTCATTGGGAACTCACAGTTCCAGAAGGCTGAAGCGAAACGTTGGGCTTGGGAATCTCCTGGTGGACAGTTCCACAATGAAATGGAACACATCATCTTCAATCGACAGTTTTGTCTGACTGATGTAGCTGTCGTCCCCAAATTCCAAACAGGATCGGACCACCATCTCCTTTGGGCAAAATTCTGCTTCACACAACAGGGAGAAAAGGTTGCAAAGTTTAAGAAGAGAACTCCCAGAGCATCAACCAACTGGGAACTCTTTGGCACCATTGCAGCAACATGGGAAGATGCCATCATTGGCTGACATCAATGAAGAATACAACAGACTGGTTCAGCACCTCCATGATTGTGCGAAGAATGCTGAGGTGAGAGAAAGACACAAAAGGACGACTGTCTTCAGAAACTCCTGTGCTCATTCGCCTATGTGGCAAGGCACGAGCCTCAGGTGACCAAATGCTAACATCCAAGCTTGCAAAGCGGTGCAGAGAAGCTATAAAAGAAGATCTCAAAGACAAGAGCAAAAATACTAGAAGATACAGCAGAAGCCAGGAAAAGCATTCGCGACCGCCCCGCCTATCCTTCGCCAACTATATGACCAAGATGACTGCCCTCCAATGCCCTGATGGATTTATCACATCTTCCAGTAAGACAATGGAGAAGGTTATCCATGACTTCTACTCAGATCTCCTTGATAGTCAAGTCCATCTGCCCACATACCAAATTCCAAAGGATGGATATGTCATTCCCAACATTCTCCTATCTGAAGTCTGACATGCCATTTCGAGCCGGTAAAGAAGGGAACAGTACCAGGCCCAAAATGAGAGCCAAACACCTGAAGAATCTGCCGTCAGTACTCTTCAATACACTAGCTAGGCTCTTCATAGCTACCTGTCCGAATGCAAGGTGCCCTCCCAATGGAAAACCAGCAGGACAGTTCTACTGTTCAAGAAAATAGACATTCACGACATTGGCAACTATCGCCCCATCTGCCTGTTGTCCGTCATCTACAAGCTGTTCACTCGAGTCATCCTGAACAGGATTGGCAGAACACTAGATAAAGGACAACCATGCGAGCAAGCTGGCTTCTGGAAAGGATTCAGCACAATCGACCATATCCACATGGTAAACAAGCTCATTGAGGTTTGTAGGGAGTACAAGATGCCGCTCTGTCTCACATTCATTGATTTAAAGAAAGCCTTTGATTCTGTGGAGACTGAAGTGGTCATGGAAGCCCTAGCTAAACAGGGCGTTCAAACCCAATACATCAAGATCCTTTGTGAGCTGTATTATGGATTCCCACCAGGATCTCACCATTCTACAAGGAAGTGATCATTGATGTCAAAAGAGGGGTTCAGCACAGTGATAGCATTTCACCAAAACTCATCAGTGCCACACTCGAGAACATCATGTGACAATTAGAATGGGAAGGAATGGGAGTGAAGATAGAAGGTTGGCAACGACACCACCTCTGCTTCGCTGATGACATCATTCTAATAGCACCAAACATTAGCCAAGCGGCACAAATGCTGGCTGACTTCAGCCGGGAATGTGGAAAGATAGGTCTACAGCTGAATCTAAAGAAAACTATGTTTATGAAGAATGAACTAGTTCCAGAGGCCCCATTCACTCTCAATGAAACATACATCTCTGAATGCAACAGTTATGTGTACCTAGATCGAGAAGTCAACATGATGAACGACCTAAAACCTGAGCTGCGCAGGAGGAAGAGAGAGCAACATGGAATGCCTTCAAAGGCATCGAAGAAATAGCTAAAAAGGACAAAGAACCTCCGACTCTGGGCAAATCTCTTTGACTCCACCATTCTCCCTCCATTAACATATGCCTCAGAGACCTGGGGGCTATGAAAGCAGGATGAAATGCTATTCAGGTCTCCCAGAGAGGAATCGAAAGAGCTATGCTTGGAATATCATGCCTCACTCAAGTGAGAGAAGGAATCCGGAGTTCCGACCTTCATCGCTATTCCAGAATAAGGGATGCTGTCTCGTTTGCCAAGGCATCGAAAATCAGATGGCTGGACATGTAATGTGATTTGGAGATGACCGCTGGACTAGAGCTGTTACCGACTGGATCCCACGGGATGTCAAAAGATCACTTGGCCGCAACCTACAAGATGGTCAGACTTCCTTGTCAAGTCTCTGAAGGAACGTTTTGAGGCTCTTTGCATTCCTGAATCAACTAGATGAAACTGGGCCACATTGGCACATGATAGGGTCAAATGGAAATGTTACTGGCACCTGCTCGAGCAAATCGGTGAATAACGGGATTCAAGTGATCAAGTGATCAATTGATTGAACAACATTTATTAAATTCTACCATTCTACAAATTTGGAGGTGTTTATAGAGTATGCCTCCCGCACGGCAAGCCTAGCAAGCTGCTCGTGTTGTATTTGATATGCCAAATGCCAGTAACAATTATATTAGATCATTCTCATGACCTAATATAATGGTTTGAGGCTCTTTTATGTTCCTGTACCAAGCTGATGCCCTTGGCTCTACAGCATGTGACAGGACATATTGAGATATCTGGTGCCCGCTCTAGCAAATAGATGATTAACGGGAAGATCGTGGATCGTGATCGTGAACCATTCTACAAAGCTAGTGTGGCCTTATTGTAAAGATTCAGGACTGAGAGTAATCCAGGACTCCCCCATGATAAAAGTCAATAATTCCATACAGCGACAGTCTGCTGAGCATTAATCTGTACTGACCCAAACACACGGGATGCATTGCTGGGAGCACGAGGAGGGCGAGAAGTGGAGGGAGAAATAATATGGGCCATGAAGAAATATTGAAGTGAAGGTTTGATCCACCATTTCAGCTATAATGAACATTTGACTGGTGTCCATGTATATCAGTGCCCATGAAACACAATGGCTCTAAGATCAGTGTTCTGTGGATGGTCTGGCCTGCTGGGATTCCTACTAACCAAATGCTGACAGAGTAAGGAGAATTGATGCCAGGCCACTGTGAAGAGTCAAACCCCAAGTACCTGCAGGCTACCTGGTCTCCAACAGGCTCCAGGTTAACCCGAAATTCATAACAAACACAAACTGTGTACCAAGGCTGTACCAGCCGGCATTCCCACAAACAATGGAAGAGTGTCCCCTTTTCCCTACACCCACGCCAGCACTTGTTGTTCTTGTTCTGTTGAATATGTGCCAGTCTCTGTGGTGTAAAGTAATATCTCATTGTTGTTTTGATTTGCATCTCTCTGATGATTAGTGATGATGAGCATTTTTTCGAATTTTTTTTCCATTCAAATATCTTCCTTGCTGAAGTTTCTGTTCATTTCTTCTCCCCCATTTTTGATGGGGTTGTTTGCTTTCTTCTTGTAAAAGTTCTACCAGTGCCTGATATATCCTGGATATTAACCCCTTATCAGATGGGTATTGGGTGAATATTCTTTCCCCATTCTGTGGACTGCTTTTGTATCTTAGTCACTGTTTCTTTTGAGGTGCAGAAGCTTTTTAGTTTCATGTAGTCCCATATGTTTATCTTTTCTTCTAGTTGCTTTGTTAGTGATGTTTCACCTTTGAAGATGCCTTTAGCTTCAATGTCGTGGAGGGTTTTTCCTATATTTTCTTCAATGTACTTTATGGATTCAAGTCTGATATTGAGATCTTTAATCCACTTTGATCTGATTTTTGTGCATGGTGTTAGACACAGGTCCAAATTCATTTTTTTACATGTCGCTGCCCCGTTTTCCCAACATCACTTGTTGAAGAGGCTTTCCTTACTCCATTTTAGACTCATTGCACCTTTATCAAAGATTAAATGATCATGTGTTTGAGGTTGGGTGTCAGGATACTCAATTCTATTCCGTAGGTCCACAGGTCTGTTTTTATTCCAATACCATGCTGTTTTAATTACTACTGCCTTGTAGTACAGTTTGAAGTTGGGAAAGGTGATGCCTCCCATCTTCTTTTGCCCGAGGATTGCTTTAGCTATCCTTGGGGGGTTTATTGTTCCATACAAATTTCAGGAGTTTTTGGTCAATTTCTTTGAAGAATGTCATGGGTATCCTTATAGGGACTGCATTGAATCTGTACAGAGCTCTAGGGAGTATTACCATTTTGACAATGTTGATTCTCCCCATCCATGAGCAGGGAATATGTTTCCATTTTGTTGTGTCCTCTTTTATCTCTTGGAGCAGTGTCTTGTAGTTTTCTTTGTACAGGTCCTTTACATACTTGGGTAAGTTGATTCCTAGGTATTCGATTTTCTGTGGCACAATTGTGAATGGAATTGTTTCCTTAATATCCCTTTCTTATCTTTCGTTATTTGTATATAGGAAAGCCACAGACTTTTGGGTGTTGATTTTGTATCCTGCCACTCTACTATATGTGTCTATTGTTTCTAGGAGTTTTTTGGTAGAGAGTTTATGGTTCTCTAGGTATAGTATCATGTCATCTGCAAATAATGATAGCTTGACTTCTTCCTTCCCTATCTGGATGCCCCTGATGTCCTTTTCTTCTCTGATTGCTATGGCAAGTACTTCCAGTACTATATTGAATAAAAGAGATGAGAGTGGGCAACCTTGTCTTGTCCCTGATCTCAGGGGAAAGGATTTCAACTTTTCCCCCATTCAGAATGATGCTCGCTGTGTGCTTTTGATAGATGGCTGTAACTATCTTGAGGAAAGTCCCTTCAATTCCCATTTTCTGGAGGGTTTTAATCATGAACGGGTGCTAGATCTTGTCAAATGCTTTCTCTGCATCTATTGATAGGATCATAAGGTTTTTATTTTTTCTCTTATTGATATGATGTATTATGTTGATTGACTTGCGAATGTTGAACCATCCTTGCATACACAGGATGAATCCTACTTGGTCATGATTTATAATCTTCTTGATGAGACTTTGGATTCTGTTTGCTAGTATTTGGTTGAAGATATTAGCATCCGTGTTCATCAGGGATATTGGTCTGTAGTTTTCTTTCTTTGTGTTATCTCTCCCTGCTTTGGGTATCAGGGTGATATGTGCCTCGTAGAAGCTGTTTGGGAGTGTTTCTGTTTCTTCTATTTCCTGGAAGAGCTTGAACAGGACAGGCAGTAGGTCCTCCTTAAAGCTTTGGTAGAGTTCACTAGGGAATCCGTCTGGACCTGGGCTTTTGTGTTTGGGAAGACTTTTAGTTACTGTTTCTATTTCCTCAATAGTGATAGGCTTATTCAGGTATTGGAGGTCTTCTTGTTTCAGCCGTGGGAGGTTATAGGACTTCAGGACTTGATCCATTTCTTCTAGATTCTCATGTTTCACAGCATACAGGCTCTTAAAGTAATCTCTGATGATCTTTTGTTTTTCTGTGGTTTCTGTTGTGATGTCACCATTTTTATATCTGATTCTGTTTATTTGGGTTCTCTGTTTCCCTGTGCTTACAAGTCTTGCCAATGGTTTGTCAATCTTGTTTATTTTTTCAAAAGAACCAGCTCTTGGTTTCATTTATCTTTTGGATTGTTTTTTTTGGTTTCCAACTCATTGATTTCCTCTCTAAGATTTATGATTTCCTTTTTTTCTGCCTGGGTTGGGCTCCTTTTGTTGGTCTTTCTCTAATGTCTTCAGCTGTGTAGTCAGGTTATTTATGTGGGCCCTTTCTTGTTTCCTGATGAATGCTTGCAGAGCTATAAACTTCCCTCTTAACACGGCTTTTGCCGTGTCCCACAAGTTCTTATAGTTGGTGTCTTCATTTTCATTTGTTTCCAGAAATCTTTGGATTTCCTGTTTGATTTTTTCTATGACCTATTTGTTGTTCAGGAGTGAGCTTTCAGTTTTCAGGTGTTTGGTTTGACTCCCTGTTTCTGTGTACGGTTAACTTCCATTTTCAGTGCATCATGGTCTGAAAAGAGAGCTGACACAATTTCTATCTTTTTAATTTTATTGAGGTATGCTTTGCGGCTCAGCATGTGGTTTATCTTGGAGAATATTCCATGTGCACTAGAGAAAAATGTGTATTCAGCTTTTTTGGCATGAAAAGCCCTGTATATATCTACTAGCTCTCTTTCTTCCATTTCTTCCTTGAGCGCCAATATTTCCTTGGTGAGTTTCAGTCTTGTTGATCTATCCATCGTTGATAGAGCAGTCTTGAAGTCTCCAACTATTATTGTGCTACTGTTAATGTCTTCTTTGAGGTCTCTTAGCAGTTGTTTCATGTATTTTGCTGGCCCCTCGTTGGGTGCATATATGTTTAGTAGTGTAATTTCTTCCTGATGTACATACCCCTTAAGTAATAAGAAATGGCCTTCGTTGTCCCTTCTAACCTTTTTCAGCCTGAAGTCTATATTATCTGATACTAATATGGCCATACCAGCCTTTTTGGAGGAGTTGTTTGCATGGAGAATGGTCTTCCAACCTTTGACTTTGAGTCTGTGTTTGTTCTGATTATTCAGATGTGTTTCTTGTAGACAGCAGAATGTTGGGTTCAATTTTTTTAATCCATTTTGTTACTCTGTTTCTCTTAATTGGTGCATTTAGACCATTGACATTGAGAGAGATTATTGTCATCGGATTTTGTGCCATCTTTCTGTTTGTGCTTGTTGTGCTTATGGGTTTGGTTGTATTACAGTAGACCCTTCAGTCCTTCTTTTTAAAGTTGGTTTTGAGTCCATGAAGTTCCTGATTGTTGCTTTTCCATGAAGTTGTGTATCTTTCCTTCATATCTGAATGTGAGTGTGGCCGGGTAAAGAATTCTTGGTGAGGCCTGCAGTTCATTAAGGCTTTTCACAATAAACCACCATTGTTTTCGGGCTCGGAGTGTTTCATCAGAGAAGTCTGCTGTAAATCTTAGAGATGTTCCTTTGTATGTGATTTCCTTCTTTGATCTTGCTGCTTTCAGTATCCTATCTCTATCTATAGTTTTTGTCATTTTAATTAAGATGTGTCTTGGAGTATTCTTGTTGGGGTTTCTTTTAGCAGTTATCCTACGGGCCTCCTGGATCTTGAGGCAAGCGTTCTTTAGTTCCGGGAATTTCTCAGCAATGATGGCTTTGACAGTTTCTTCTTCATCAGGGTTTTCTTCTTGCCCTTCTGGGACCCCAATGATCCGTAGTTGTTTCTTCTGGCTTCATCCCGATTATCTCTTGTTGTCTGTTCGGTAATTGTGAGTCTCTTTTCTATCTTCTGGTGTTGTGTAGAGAATCTTTGGAACTCGTCTTCGAGATCACTAATTCTTTCTTCAGTAGCTATTATTCTGCTATGATGGCTTTCCACTGTGTTTTTCATTTCATTTACCTCATTTTTAATATATGTCATTTCCATTTGCATTTTCCTCACTTCTTCTGTCATGCCCTCTTGTATTTTATTGATTTTGCATTCCATTGCTTCTTGGAATTCCTTATGACTCCTTAACATTTCTTTCCAAAATTCCTTATCAGAGAGTTTATACAACTCATTGGTATTGCTTGGCTCATCTGGACTAGTGACTTCACTCACAGAGCTGTATGGAACTTTGCGTTGCCTTACCATTATGACTATAGTAGGTTGCAAATGTGGGGTCTTGGGTGACTAGATAGTACAGTTAGTAGGTGTCTGGTCTGTTTGCAGAGTTTGGGTGGGTAGCAAGGATGTAGGAACCAAGGTTCACTGGTAACTCATGCAAGATAGGTAGTAAGAGGGTCACGTGGACTGGCTAGCTTCCACGTGGTTTTGAGTTTTGGGATGTTCCCAGAAGTGCAGGGACCAAGGGGTCCGGGGTGAAACCAAGGCAGTTTGCCTTGGTTCCTGTTCATGGAGTTTCCGCTCTTCCCTGGGGCAACTTGGGTCCACGAAGACGCATGTGTCACACACACACACACACACACACACACCTGTGGGGGAAATTGCAGCCATTCTCGGAAGCGCGAGGCACAAGGGTCCGTGGTGAAACCAAGGCAGTTTTCCTTGGTTCCCATTGATGGAGTTTCTGCTCTTCCCCTGGGGCAACTTGGGTCCTGGAGACGCAGGGGTCACACACACACCTGTGGGGGAGATTGCAGCTGTTCCTGGAAGCGCAGGGCCTAAGGGGTCTGGGGTGAAACCAAGGCAGTTTGCCTTGGTTCCCGTTGATGGAGTTTCCGCTCTTCCCTGGGTCAACTTGGGTCCGCAGGGACACAGGGTTCACACACACACCTGTAGGGAGATTGCAGCTGGTCCCATAATCGGGCGCCCAAAGGGGTCCCCCTGTGAAACCAAGGCAGTTTGCATTGGTTCCCGTTGATGGAGTTTCCACTCTTCCCTGGGGCAACTTGGGTCTGCGGAGACGCGGGGGTCACACACACACACCTTTGGGACAGATTGCAGCTGGTCCCGAGCGCCGCACCCAAGGGGTCCACGGTGAAACCAAGGCAGTTTGCCTTGATTCCCGTTGATGGAGTTTCCGCTCTTCCCTTGGGGCCACTTGGGTCTGTGGCGACACAGGGGTCACACACACACACCTCGGGGGAGATTGCAGCAGTTCCCGGAAGCAGAATCCAAATATTTTAAGTTTATATCATAAATATTTTCATGCTCTAAGATCATAGTTTTATGGATATTTTCCTGGTCACAAAACACACCCAGGTTACACACATGCTCTGAGTCCAGCTTTCTCTCTATGGCCAAAGCAAACTTTATATGCAGAAATAGGACATGCAAATGAGCCTCTTCTGCAATGATGAAAACAGCCCAGCCCAACCTCAGTTTCAGAGAGGAGTCAGTTCAGGTGTTCCCCGGGCCCATCCTGAGTCAGACAGAACCAACATGGTGTGTGGGCTGAGCTGGCTTCTCCTGGCTGCTGTGTTAGGAGGTAATTCATGGGCCCCAATCGACATGGAGCATGAAAGTGAGGGCAGTGGCAGATCCTCTATGTGACAAGAGTTTTCTGACAAGGATGTCTTTGTGTTTGTAGGGGTCCAGTGTGAGGTGCAGCTGGTGGAGTCTGAGGGAGACTTGGTGCGGCCCGGGGGGTCCCTGAGACTCTCTTGTGCAGCCTGTGGATTCACTTTCAGTGACTACTGGATGAGCTGGGTCTGGCAGGTTCCAGGGAAGGGCCTAGAGTGTGTCTCACGCATTAGTAATACTGGCAATACTATAAACTATGTTGACTCTGTGAAGGGCCAATTCACCATCTCCAGAGAGAACAGCAAGAACATGTTCTATCTGCAAATGAGCAGCCTGAAGGTGCAGGACACAGCCCTGTACTACTGTGTGAGAGACCCAGTGAGGGGGAAGGCCCTGTGGGCCCAGACACAAACCACCTGCAGGAGGAAGCAGGGTGTGCTTCAGGGGCACAGGCCCCAGGGAGGCTCTGAGGACTCACCCTTGAGGAAATGTTTCTCATGACCAAATGAATGATCTTTCTGTGGAGATCAGGGACTGACTTGCCCCTCAGCTCTCAGATGACCGCATGGGCACCTTCTTCTGTGGGTTGTGGCTGTGAGTCTGCCATGCCCACTGTGGGCAGGAAAGACTTTGTCACACTCTGCTTCTGTTGGTAAGTTTCCAGTGAGAGTTAGTTCAGTAGGCACATAGGAAAAGGGTCCCACCCATGAAAATGAGTTCTTGGCTGTACAAAAAAAAAAAAATCCAACCCCATTAAAAATCACTTCACTTGTATCATTTGTCTTCCCTTTGTTCATCTATTTGCTCTAGAAGGTGACAGTAATATCTCCATTTGTTGGATCCGAGATCCATTATTGCTACTGTTTTTGGCATAGCGAACACACCACGGATAGCTTGCCAGGCTCTTCTGTCTTTCTGGGTTCATCACAGGGAGCCATCTGGGACAGCTCCATTAAGAAATGGAGAGAAGATATTAACAAAATTTCAACAAAGTAGAAATTCAAATGACCAAACGCATATGAAAAGGTGCTCTTCATCATTATTTCACAGAGGAGATGCAAATCATAACAATAATGATATATCATCTCACACCACACATGTAAAAGGGCAAGAACAACTGGAACTGGTGCGGATGCAGCGACAAAGGACCTCTCGTCCACTGTTGGTGAGAATGTCTTCTGGTCTAGCCCTTTGGGAAAACAATATGAACATCCTATAATAACTAGATACTAAGCTCCCATTTGCACATTAATACTGCTCCTGGAAATATACACTGGGAGCCCAAAAACACAATCAGAAACTCTATTTGCTATTCTATATTAATTGCAGCACTATTCAAAACAGTCAGAATCTGGAAGAAGCCTGGGTCCCCAAGAACAGAAGACTGAAGACTGGCTAAAGAAAATTTGGTACATCTACACAATAGAATACTATGCAGTTGTCAGAAAGAAACCAAAATCATGAAATTTGCTTACAAATGGATGGACATGGAGATTATCATACTGAGTGAAATTAATCAGAAGGAAGGACAGATATAGAATGACTGCAGTAATTAGAGGGATAGAAATATATACTAGTGTTCTACTAATTTTGGGAAATGGTGACACCAGAATAGAAATGAGCATTGAATGCACACACAGGGATTTACATAATACATGATATACCAGTTACATTATATACCAGTTTTCTATTAATTGTTGGAAATGTTCACTGATCATTGAATGCAGGCAAATGATTTACATGATAAACCATACATGTTTGTAGGGTAAGCCACAATGTACAAGAGAAGAGAGGGAAAAGGAGAGAGAAAAAAGAGAACAGGAAAAGTACCTGCCATGGAGGCAGGCTGGTGGGGCAGGGAGGGATTCGGGGACATTCGTGGTGGGAAATGTGCACTGGTGGAGGGATGGTTGCTGGAACACTGTATGACTGAAAACCAAACATGAAAATTTTGGTAAATTTATAACTCACTGTGGTATAATAAAATAATATTTAAAAACTAAAAAATAGAAAATGAAAACATACCAACTAGTCCTAAGGCTACTGGACACAGGAACAACGGCCCAATAAGGCCTTTACCTGATGCCACTGCAGCTCAGAGAAGGCTGAATGGCCCTTGGAGCAAAGCTCTAGCAGAAACAAAGGCCAGGAATGGATGTCAAAGAAGATTAATTGTTCCCAACTCTTCCCCTTGGCAGCCACCCTAGCCAAGGACTCTGAGCTAGGTGGAAGTCCAGCATGGGCCAGCTTGGGAGACCCCTTTGGAAGCCGAACTGAACAAAGGAAGCTCATGACATGTGCTTCTAGAGCACCTGAGTTGCCTGCACAATGTGTGTTGCAGCATGTGCACATGGTACCTAGCACATGTCACCCGCATCCCCCTCTTGAGATGTGAACTTTCCTACTTCAATGCACGGACATGGACTGAGGCTCTCTCCACTCTGGGGAAGCCCATGTACCTTTGTGTGTATTGTGCTCTCTCTGTGTCTCACTGTATATCTCTTTCTCTCTCTTTATCTTTCTGTGTCTCCTTCTGTATCTCTCTGTCTCTCTCTCAATCCCTCTCACAGTGTCTATCTCTCTTTCAGTCCCTCTCTCAGTCTCTTTCTTAGTTCCTCACTCTGTCTCTCTCTCTCTTCTCTCTCTGTCTCTCTCCATCCATCCAGTCACCCTTCCTAAGAGTAAAAAGTTTTGGGACTAGACTCTAAATTCCTCCCCGCCCCTCACACGCTGACCCACTGGAGCAGCACCACTGTCTTGTTCACCTTCCAAAGCCCCTAGTTTCACAACAAATAGACCATCAAGTCTGTCTTAACCAATTGAAAGAGATATGCTGTTTCAATGTCAAGACAAAAACAAAGACTGAAACTGTGATCCTTACTGTGAATCACACTATCACACAAGGACCCAATTACTGTATCACTGTATCACTGTCTTCCCATTGTTCATAGATTTGCTCCAGTGGTCACAATTAACATCTCCATAGTCCTGTCTCAAGCAAGTATTGCCCAAAGGCAGTTGTTTGCTCCAGGAAGAGCCTCAAACCATTGTTCAGGTCAAGGAATTGAGGTCCATAACTGTTACTAGTTTTTGGCATAACAAATAAAACAATGGTAGCTTGTGGGGCTCTGCTGTGTAGGCAGTATACTCTCAGTAGAAGACTCTCATCTTGAGCATTTACTGATGACTAAACGAGGATAAAAGCTGGAAACTGACAGACAGTGACAGTCCTGGTTCTGGGGCTTCCTGCAGGGCGCACACACCTGCTCAGCAGAGCTGCAGCCCAGGAGTATAAGCACTGGGGGGCGGGTTTCCTCTCCAGGGTCCCAGTTTCCTGTGGGAACAGCAGCAACAAAACGCTCTAATGAGCATGTTGGAAGGATTGTGTGCCACCGTCCGGGGGTTCCATCTAACACTGATTCACTGGGAGAATTTACACACTCAGGAAGCAAAGACAATATTAACGGCGGATTCTAGGGTGTCAGGACATCTCACAGCTGGACAGTGGACAGCCAGCTGGGCATGGGAGTGGATTCAAACTGGCCCCTGCTGTCCACAACCGAACAACTAGATCTTTGAGTCCAGAACACACACAAGGTTCTCTGCCATTCAGGCTCCCAGTAACTTGAATGACACCCACAGTGCAGAGCGGACCCTGGTCTCTGTTGCAAAAGACACTCCAGAATCCTCAGATCTGAACTCTCATCTCAGCCATCAGGATCCTCTGTCCTTGCTTTCCTTTCCCAACTCAGAACTTGACCATCATTGAAACTTTTCTGATCTTGCAGAAGTTCACAGAAAATATTCCAAATATCCAGTGAAGCCCAGAAAAGAAGCTGAGCAGAGTTGGTTGGGGACATGAGGACAAGAATCCTGGGACTGCAGGGAAATGTGCAGAGGCACAGTCCTAGCCTTGGCTAGAAAATATCTGCCTCTTCAGCTCTGTCCAGTTCTAGCCTCAGTGCCACAGCATCAACTGACAGAGTAGTAACTGAGAGTCCTAATGAGTCATCACCATGTGTGTCTCATTGAATTATCTCAGTGTGTGACCTGTGAGGTCTTCACTGAGTGTCCTCTGAGTCATTACTGTGTGTGCTCCGCTGAATCATCACAGCGACTATCCTGCTGAGTCATCACTGTGTGTGTTGTGCTCATTCATCATTGTGTCTGTCATGCTGAGTCATCACTCCATGTGTCCTTCAGTCATCACTGTGTGTCCTGCTGATTCATGACTTTGTATCCTGCCGAGTAATCCTGTGTGTATCCTGCTGAGTCACCCTGTGTGTATTGTGCTGAGTCATCACTGTGTGTCCTGCTGTGTCATCACTAAGTATGTCCTGTTGAGTCCTTACTCTGTGTGTTCTGCTGAGTTACCAGTATGAGTGTCTGCTTAGTCATTGTGTGCGGTCCTGCTGAGTCATTGCATATGGTCCTGCTCAGCTATTATGGCCTTTTGTGGTTCTACAGGGCGAATAATTATCTGATTTGACACAAACAAAAACTATAAAATAAACGGCACCTCAGGGTCAAGGAGAGAGCTCACAGGATAAAGTGTTGCATTGCGGTAGGCTGTGCTGGTTCAATCCCCCACAGCCCTAGTTCTTCGCCAAATATACGGATGTGGTGGGTTCTGAGCAGGGTTAGGTGCTCCTGGCCAGGCCAAAGATGCAAGGTAGGTGACCTTAGCAGAGGCAACTTCTTTGTCCTAGTACAATCCATCATCGTGAGAATGAATAAATCCGTCCTATTGCCTTATGCTTTTGGTATGAATTTTCTACTACAAGTGACAAAAATTTTCACCCAACAGTGGTGACTGAATAAGTTCTACTGATTTGATTGATCTTGGATTACACCTAGGTCTGTATGAATTCAATGGACAATTTAATTGACTGTTCAAATTTTGTGAACACAGAGAGAGAACAGGAGCAAACACAAAAGGGACATGGGGGCAGGAGCCTGTCTAGAGTGCAGAGGCCTGGTGGGGTGGTTGGTCATCAGGGACCTGAGACACGGGGACTCTCCTCACAGCTGCCATTTCCCCTGAGCAATTCCTGTTCTCTGAGAGCTCCTCAGCACGTTTTCTGTGCTGGAAGAAGAGGGCCCATGTCTGACCAGGGTCCCAGGGAGAGGCCTGAGTGCTCTGAGCCACAGTCAGCACATCCCCCCCAGGGAGCCCAGACACCAGCCTCCCCTGTGGCCCCGTCTTTCTCCACAAAGGCTCTCCCCCATGCAAATCAGCACTTGGGACCCATGATTAAAACAACATTCACACTCAGCCCAACTCGGGTTCTCTCTCCTCTGACACAGAGTCTAAGATCATGGACCTCATGGGCACGAACGTGCATCAGTGTTGGTTCCTCCTCTTTCTGGTGGCAGCTCCCAGGTGTGAGTATCCCATGGACAGAGGCTCAAAGGTGGGGATGGGGCCTCTGAGCCGTGACTCACTGTGGGTTTCTGTCCCCAGGTGTCCTGTCCCAGGTACAGCTGCAGGAGTTGGAACCCAGCCTGGTGATGCCCTTACAGACGCTGTCCCTCACCTGTTCCATCTCTGGATTCTCTCTAACCAGCTTTAAGGTGCACTGGGTCCGCCAGGCCCCTGGAAAGGGGCTGGATTGGGTTGGTGCTATATGGTATGATGGAAGCATTAACTATAAAACCAAGTCTTCAATCGCGAGTCAGCATCACCAGGGACACCTCCAATAACCAAGTTTACTTAAAGCTGCACAACTCAGTCAATGAGGACACAGCCATGTATTGTTGTGCAAGAGACACAGTGAGGACAAGTCCCTGTGAGCCCAGACACTAACTGGCTAAGGGGACAGGGGAGCTGCATGGGTGCGTGTGACCCCAGGGGGTACTCTGCTCCCTGACTTCAGGGCTGACTCCAGGGGCTGGTGGAGAGAGGGAATGTAAGGGGTTAGTTCTATTCTCTTTGGCTGAAATACATAAAGCAAATTTAATAAACCGTTTATGTACATTTTAGCTATTTCTGCCTCTCCAGTACAAGTTTGTTCTTTCCCTGTCTCAGAGTCCACTAGAGACTTTTTGTCCCAGTACGTAAGCTGTGGCCAATTTCAATTCCTACAAAGGTCATTGCTCTTCACGGAAAGGAGGATTTCACCCCTCTTATCTTGCTTTCTTCATTGAGGGGACACAATTTCCTCTGTGTGTTGATGCTTGTGGGTCAACCCTCACTGCAATAGTCCCAGGCCAAGTTCCCGAAGACCCCCACACTCTGCTGTGTCCCCCTGTGCTCGGCCTCTTCTTTCCTGTGATCTCAGCCCCCACCCAACTTCTCTTGGGACCTTAAGTGTGGTTAGGGTGCAGGGGCTGTTACTATGGGTTCTGCCCACTCTGATGCTTTGTGCTCACGTTCCACAGAAGACTGACATCCTCTGAATTTATCCCTTTACCTCTGATGTACTTCACTTCATCTGATCCTTTGCACTTACACTCATGTTTCAGTAAAATGTGACAGTTCCCTTCCCTATAACTGCATGGCAGCCCGTGTATCTACACCACAACTTCTTATCATGAAACTGTCTAAAACATTAGGATTGTCTCCAGTCCAGGACACTCTACAGATACTGCAACTAACATATGTTTACACACATCTCCTCAAGTTGATGTTTTTGTGTTTGGGTGTAGGTGCCAAGAGTGGAATCACTGGCAATTACGGAAACTCTGCTGTCACTTTGCAGAGAAATCTGCTAGTGCTTTTCACAGATATTGAATCTGACAATATTCCCAACCAACGAGGAAATAGTGTTCCCTTTTGATGACATCCCAGCCAACACTGTCTTTTTTCCAGTCTTGATATAAGCCATTGGTCACATGGGAATCTGCGTTGTCCTTCTGATTTACATTTTCCTGTCAGGAAGAGTTAACACCCATCTTTTAATAGACTACAGCTCATGGGAGTGTCTCCCTGAGGAAAGCATCTGCCATTTCCGCACACCATGTTAAGATGTTGATTTGTTTTCTATTGATGTGCTTCCTGAGTGCTCTGAGTTTCTTCGATATTAGCCCACTATCTGACGTATGGTTGTTCAACTTTTCTAGTATCACATTGTGTATCTTCATGGTAGTTGTTCAAGTTTGTTATATGTAGGGATACAAATGCAGTTTTACTTGATCACCCATAAACTCCTTTGTATTAAGAAATTCCTTATCAAAGTGAGCTAAGTCCAGTGACCTGGAAAGCAGCCAAAGGTGGGAGCTCGAACCTGGGAAGAGATGAACTGTTCATAAGCCATAAAGATAACCAGAACAGAAAAGAAAGAACCCCAGCCAGCCTGTGTCCTAGGTGGGAAGGAAAGGGGGCCACCAACACAAGGAATAGATTGATGAATGTCTACCCAGGATGTAAAATAAGCCCTCCCTAAAGTGGGCTTCCTAGAGGACTCTTGGCTAAAGTGGTCCTAAAGATACCAACAGGTTGATGAGCAGATTCTCAACACCACTTTCATCAGGTATGCAACTGTAAACAATAATGATACATCACCTCATTCCAGGGAGATTGGCATCATCCCTAAGGACCACAACACCCAGTGTTGGCATAAGTGTGGGGAGACTTCATCCTCATTCCCCCTGGTCCGAATATCTACTGGATCAACCTCTTTGGAAAATAATGTGGAAGCTTCCCAGGAAACTAAGAATTGAGCTTATATGTGACTTATAAATTCCATTCTTGCAAGTACCTTCAGGGGAAATTTCTTGGGCCCCAAAACACCCATCAAAAATTTCAGTCACAATAGTCAAAATCCAGAAAGAAAGTGAATATGCAAGAAAAGATGAAGAGATAAAAAAACACTGCAGTGTTTGCAGTCAACGGAATACTATGAATCTCTCTGACAGAAAAAGGAATCAGTTTGTCTCTTGGTGGAGAGAATCAGATGGTGCAGTTGAGTGAAGTCAGCCAGAAGGAGGGCGGACACAGAACAATCTCTCATATGTGGGTCTGAGGAAGCACAGTAAGGGGACTCGCAGGGGGACCAGACACAACAGACCTGAACACTGGCTTCCAGAACTGAGAGTTCCAAGGTCTGGGAGGGGTGGTGACGGAGGGAACCTGAATCAGTGGTGGTGGGATGCAGACACTGGGAGAGTCTGTGCTGTTGGGAAACTGAGGCCTGAAATCCATCACAGCAGTGCAGCAAGTCACTGGGCTTAAACCTTGTTTGTAAATAGGACATTGTGGACTCAAGGAAGAAACTTCAAAATGATATGGACTAGCATTAAACTAAGAAAGGATGTAAAATATAGGTGAAGAAGAAGCTGTAAATAGTGCATCTCATGAAAATAAAAATGGAGTAGAAATTTTTATGGCATGTGGTCCAACACTGAGCTGTACTTATGTTGAAATATTGGTTTAACTTACTTTGGGTCATTTAATGTGGAATCAGAGAACTATCAAAACAAATAGCACCCTCTTTCTAGGCATTGAGCACTAGCCTTAAACTAATATGTCACTTGTCACTTGTCTTCCCGTTGTTCATCAATTTGCTTGAGGGGGCACCAGTAATGTCTCCATGCATTGGGAATGAAGTCCAGTATTGTTACTGTTTTTGACATATTAAGTACACCATGGGTAGCTTTCCAGCCTCTGCTGTGGCTCTAGGTTCATACCAGGGGGCCCAGTCTTTTTCTATGTCAGACCATCAACCATCCAGGGACCACTGGGCAGAGTCCTGGGTGTAGACAAGTCTTTCTCCTGTCTGCCACCTGCCCAAGCAGCCACACACCACAGCTACACCTGAAACACCTCTAGGGGCAGGGGTAGGTAGTGTAATGAGGCTAAATTCTATGAGCAAAAGCTAGGAAGAGAGAGTGAGCACAATAATGTATACTGATAGAAGACTGATTGATGTTGGAGGAACATTCCAGAAGAGTGAAGCATATTCTGTGGGAAATAAATCAGGGGAATCTCAGACTTGGAAATCAGACTTTTAATCTTTACCATCTTCATGCTTTTCTGAGTCTTTGTTTTTCTCTCTTGAAAGTCAGTTCTATCTACTTTACCAAAATGTCTTGGATGCTGTGTTAGAGAATGGAGATGGAAGAAAGCTCATTCTGTGAGTTTGGTTTGTTAGCACGTTCCATTTATTTACATTTTCAGGTTATTTTGGATCCATGTACTTTTTATTCCAAATTATGTCACTTCTTCATTTACTCTACGATTTGAAGAGTTCCATTACTCTCATCTTTGAAGAGTGGGTCATGTGAAGTTTGGCAGCAGTAAAAGGTGTCTCAATGTGCAATTGACCAAAAGGAGTTAAAACCAGGCTTGTTGTGAATCTGAGCAGTTGCTGGCAGTGTTCACCTGGTTTACATCTCTCAGGTGGGAGAAGGTGAAGAAGCACAGGTCTGGGGTGTGAAACTAGCTGCCTCCTGTGTATCACTGCCAGAATTCCAAGTGGTTTCCCCCCAACTTCCATTCCATCCTTTCCAACCTGTTCCCATAGCAAGCACAGAAACTAAAAAAATGTAGATCTGGTTGTACTGCATGTTCTCCCCTCATGTCCACAAATATATACAGTCATTAAGCAGTTTATTTCATTTTATTTATTTTTCTTTTTTAAAAAAAATTTATTATACCACCGTGAAACATACAATTACAAAGGTGTTCATAATTGGTTCTTGGTAATACAGTATACCAGCATCCATCCCTCCACCAGTGCCCCATTTCCACCACCAATGTACCCCCCCCCCTCCTGCCCACCCCCATGCTGCCTTAATAGCAGACAGCCCCATTTCCACTCTTTTTCTCTCTGTCTCTCTCTCTGTCTCTGCATGTCTCTCCCTCTTATTTTACACATTGTGGCTATCGCTGCAGATATTTAGAGTTTATCACTTAAGTCTCTTTGTGTATATTCAATGGTGAGTTTTAATCTGCCATTACCATTTCCCACATTTAATAAAACACTGGTATCTATTTATGTCGTATTAATGAATGCAGTCATTCTATATCTGTCCTTTTCCTTCTGACTAATTTCACTCAGCATGATAGTCTCCATGTCCATCCATTTGCAGGTAAATTTCATAATTTCATCTTTTCTGACAGCCGCATAGTATTCCATAGTGTAGATGAACCACAGTTTCTTTAGCCAGTCCTCTGTTCTCGGGCATTTAGGTTGTTTCCAGATTCTAGCTATAGTGAATAGCACAGAGATGAATAAAGAAGTACAGATAGTGTTTCTGCTATGCGTTTTTCGGTCTCTCGGGTATATTCCCAGGAGTGCTATTGCTGGATCAAATGGGAGCTCAATATCTAGTTTTCGGAGGAATGCCCATATTGTTTTCCAAAAGGGCTGTACCAGTCGGCACTCCCACCAACAGTGGATCAGAGTCCCTTTTTCCCCACATCCACGCCAGCACCGGTTGTTCTTGCTGTTTTGGATGTGTGCTAGTCTCTGTGGTGTGAGATGGTACCTCATTGTTGTTTTGATTTGCATCTCCCTGATGATTAAAGATGAAGAGCACTTTTTCATATGCCTTTTGGCCATTCAAATTTCTTCTTTTTTGGAAGCTTCTGTTCATTTCTTCTCCCCATTTTTTTGATGGGGTTGGCTGTTTTTTTTCTTGTGAAGGGCTACCAGTGCCTGTTATATCCTGGATATTAACCCCTTGTCAGATGGGTATTGGGTGAATATCCTTTCCCACTCTGTGGATTGTCTTTGTATCTTGGTAACCATTTCTTTTGAGGTGCAGAAGCTTTTTTAGTTTTATATAATCCCATTTGTTTATCTTTGCTTCCATTTGCTTGGTCAGTGGTGTGTTGTCTTTAAAGACACTTTTCGTTTCGATGTCGTAGAGCATTTCTCCTATGTTTTCTTCTATGTACCTTATAGGTTCATGTCTGATGTTGAGATCTAGAATCCATTTTGATCTGACTTTTGTGCATGGCGTTCGAAGGAGGTCTTAGTTCATTTTTTTACATGTAGCTGCCCAGTTTTCCCAGCACCATTTGTTGAAGAGGCTTTCTTTGCTCCACTTAATATTTTTTTGCTCCTTTTTCGAAGATTAAGTGGTTGTATATTTGAGATGTGTTTCAGGATACTCAGTTCTATTCCATAGGTCTACAGGTCTGTCTCTATACCAATACCACACTGTCTTAATGACAACTGCTCTGTAGTAGAGCTTGAGGTTGGGGAAAGTGATACCTCCCATCTTCTTTTTCCCAAGGATTGCTTTAGCTATTCATGGAGTTTTATTATTCCATACAAATTTCAGGAGTGTTTGTTCAATTTCTTTGAAGAACATCATGGGTACCTTTACAGCGACTGCATTGAATCTGTATAAAGCTCTAGGGAGTATTAACATTTTGATAATGTTAATCCTTCCAATCCATGAGCAGGGAATATGTCTCCATTTCCTCAGGTCTTCTTTTATTTCCTGAAGTAATGTTTTGTAGTTTTCTTTGTAGAGATCCTTTACATTCTTTGTCAAACTGATTCGCAATTGTGAATGGGATAGTTTCTTTAATGTCCCTTTCTTCTCTTTCGCTGTTTGCATATAGGAAGGCCATTGACTTTTGGGTATTGATTTTGTACCCTGCTACTCTGCTATAGGAATGTATTATTTCTAGGAGCCTCTTGGTAGAGAGTTTCAGGTTTTCCAGGTATAATATCATGTCGTCTGCAAATAGTGATAACTTGGCTTCTTCCCTTCCTATCTGGATGCCCTTCATGTCTTTTTCTTCCCTGATTGCTATGGCAAGTACTTCCAGTACTATATTGAATAGAAGTGGTGAGAGTGGGCAGCCTTGTCTTGTCCCTGATCTTAAGGGGAAGGCTTTCAGGTTTTCCCCATTGAGAATGATGCTCGCTGTGGGTTTGTAGTAGATGGCCTGGATTATCTTGAGGAAGGTTCCTTCAATCCCCATTTTACGGAGTGCTTTCATCATGAACAGGTGTTGAATCTTGTCAAATGCCTTCTCTGCATCTATTGATATGACCATATGGTTTTTTTTTCTTTTTGTTGATATGATGTATTATGTTGATTGACTTGCAGATGTTGAACCATCCTTGCATTCCCGGGATGAATCCCACTTGGTCATGGTGTATAATCTTTTTGATGACTCTTTGGATTCTATTTGCTAGTATTTTGTTGAAGATCTTAGCATCTGTATTCATCAGGGAGATTGGTCTGTAGTTTTCCTTTTTTGTGGCTTCTTTGTCTGCTTTGGGTATCAGGGTGATATGTGCCTCATAAAAGCTATTTGGGAGTGTTTCTGTTTCTTCAAATTGCGGGAAGAGCTTAAAAGAAATTGGGAGTAGGTCCTCTTTAAAGGTTTTGTAGAATTCACTGGTGAATCCATCTGGACCTGGGCTTTTGTGTTTGGGGAGACTTTTGACTACCGATTCTATTTCCTCGATGGAAATAGGTTTGTTGAGGTATTCCAAATCTTCTTGTTGCAGACTTGGGAAGCTATAGGAATTCAGGAATTTGTCCATTTCTTCTAGGTTTTCTTGTTTTGTGGCATACAGGCTCTCATAGTAATCTCTGATGATCTTTTGAATTTCTGTGGTTTCTGTTGTGATGTCCCGTTTTCATTTCTGATTCTATTTATTTGGGTTCTCTCTTTTCCTTTTCTTACAAGTCTTGCAAGTGGTTTGTCAATCTTGTTTATTTTTCAAAGAACCAGCTTTTGGTTTCGTTGATCTTCTGGATTGTTTTTTGACATTCCATCTCATTGATTTCTGCTCTAAGTTTTATTATTTCTTTCTTTCTGCTTGGGTTGGGCTCCTTTTGTTGATCACTCTCTAAGATCTTAAGTTGTGAAGTCAGACTGTTTATGATGGCCTTTTCTTCTTTTCTGATGAATGCTTGAAGAGCTATGAACTTGCCTCTTAACACTGCTTTCGCTGTATCCCACAAGTTCTGGTAATTCGTGTCTTCAGTCTCATTTGTTTCCAGGAATCTTTGGATTTCCTCTTTGATATCTTTTATGACTTGCTGGTTGTTCAGCAGTGAGCTGTTTAGTTTCCAGGTACTTGTTATTGGTCTCCGTTTTTGTGTACAATTAACTTCTATTTTCAGTGCCTCATGGTCTGAAAAAATAGTTGGCACAATTTCTATCTTCTTGATTTTATGGAGGTATGATTTATGGCTCAGCATGTGATCTATTTTGGAGTATGTTCCATGTGCACTGGAGTAGAAAGTGTATTCAGCTTTTTGGGGATGAAATGCCCTGTATATGTCTACCAGCCCTCTTTCTTCCATCTCTTCTTTTTAGGGCCAGTATTTCCTTGGTAAGTTTCAATCTTGTTGATCTATCCAGGGTTGATGGAGCAGTGTTGAAGTCTCCAACTACAATTGTGTTGCTGTCAATGTCTTCTTTGAAGTCTATTAGTAGTTGTTTTAGGTATTTTGCTGGCCCCTCGTTGGGTACATATATGTTTAATAGCGTGATTTCTTCCTGATATATGCATCCCTTGACTATTAACAAGTGACCTTCACTGTCCCTTCTGACCTTCTTCAGCCTGAAGTCTATGTTGTCAGATACCAGTATGGCTATCCCGGCCTTTTTGGATGGGTTGTTTGAATGAAGGATTGTTTTCCAGCCTTTTATTTTGAGCCTGTCTTTGCTCCGATTGTTCAGGTGTGTTTCTTGAAGGCAGAAGAATGTCGGATTCAATTTTTTGATCCATTGTGCCACTCTGTGTCTCTTAACTGGTGCATTTAGACCATTGACATTGAGAGAGATTCTTGTCATGGGATTTTGTGCCATCTTTCTGAATAGGTTGGTTGTTCTTTTGGGTTATGTCTCGTCTTAGAGTAGATCTTTCTGTCCTCCTTTTAAGGTTGGTTTTGATTTTACAAACTTCCTAAGCTGTTGTTTATCCAAGAAGTTGTATATCTGTCCTTCAAATCTGAGCAAGAGTTTAGCCGGATAAAGAATTCTTGCTGAGGCATTCATTTCATTAAGTTTTTTTACTATATTCCACCACTGCCTTCGGGCTTGGAGGGTGTCTTCTGAGAAGTCTGCTGAAAGTCGAATGTATGCTCCTTTGTATACAATTTCCTTCTTTGATCTTGCTGCCTGAAGAGTTATGTCTCTGTCTATGGCATCCATTACTTTGACTAGGATGTTTCTTGGGGTCTTTCTATTGGGGTCTCTTCTTGCTTGTACGCGTTGGGCTTCTTGGATCTGGATGCCTTCGTCCTTTAATTCGGGGAACTTTTCAGCCAGGATGTTTTTAACTGTTTTAATTTCCTTGGGGTTACTTTCCTGTCCCTCTGGGACTCCGATGATTCTTATGTTGTTCCGCCTGGCTTCATCCCATTGTTCTCTGTTTCGTTGCTGATCCATTTTCCGGTCTTTTTCCATCTTATGTAGATTTCTGAGTGTTTTTTGCAGCTCATCTTCAGTCTCACTGATTTTCTCTTCCGCTGCTGTCATCCTACTGTTGAGAGCCCCAATTGTGTTTTTCATTTCGTCTACTCAGTTTTTAAGCGATGATATTTCTATTTGCATGGTTTTCATTTCTGCTCTCATTTCCTCCCGTATTTTATTGACTGCCCTTTCAACTGCTTCGTTTATGTTCTCCTGTATTTTATTGGATATCTGCTCAATTTTTTTGTTGAGCTCCTTAAACATCCTACCAATTTCTTCTCTAATTTCATTGTCAGAGAGATCATGCACATCTGTATTCTTTTTTGAGTCTTCAGGGTCGATTCCTTCATCTGTTCTTCGAGCTGGGGATCTGCGTTCTTTCCCCATGGTGTTGTGGTGGAAATTGATTCCTCTGGTGTACTGTTTCTTTTTTCTTGAGGGTATTACCTTCCCTTGGTGTTGAATTTCCTAGTTTTTCTATTAATAAGTGGCTGGGTGAGCGGCCGCCAGCCCGGCCAGCCGCACACCCCAGGGAGGTTACCTGAGGTGGATTCAGGCCGGTGTGAGAGTTCAAAATGACCGTTTACTTCCCGGTTCCGCTCGGACTTCTGGGGGTTGTAGTTCCACCTTCTGCCGAGACCTGGGGCTCTACCACGACCCCTGGCACCCTCCTGGCCAGCCGCACACCCCAGAGAGGCTGCCTGAGGTGGAGTCAGGCCCTATGTGGACAATATATAAAGGATGAATACGAGCATGAAGCAATTGTCACAATGTGGCAAACAATGTTAAGAGGTCAGCCTGTTTTAAAGGTAAAGAGACAGTATAAATATTTTGTACAGTCCAAACTGCATATTGTGAATCAGTGACTATATTAAGAGGATCTGAGTAATTCTGCAATAAAGAAACAATAGCAAATAACTCATTCTTTTGCACTGATTGAAAAGGTGTTTGTAATACATCATTTTTTAAATCAGTATAAGCAGTCTTTCCATCTTGGAAGCATCAGTAAGAAAGTTACGGCATCATCTATTGGTTCTGAACGAAGCACACTTGGCCATATCCAATTAGTGAATTGTAAAAACTGAAACTTTATTTTAGGTTTATGTATTGAAGCCAAATAACTGGCACAAGCTATTTACCCATTTTAATCTATTTCCCATAGGGCTTGTATCTTTTCCTTGTCATATTTAATAATAATTTCTTTAGGATTAAAATCAGAAAGCTTTATAGTCCTTGAATTAAACAAACCTTCAAATTTACTACCATCTTAAAAGTAGCATTATACTGGGTTTATCCTGCAAAAGTTGCACTAAACCCATGGTGTTTTTTCCATCCAGATGGAAATGATGTGAAGAAATTACGGCTGTTTCTGCCCCTGAATCAATCAAACATTCAATTTTAGTATCATCTTCAAAAGTAAGCATCATACTGGGTTTATCCTTTGAAAGGAATGTGTCCAATAAACCTAACATTAGTACTGCCAGACCCTTGTTCCTTATCATTAGGAACTGGTGGTTTTGGCAATACAATTAGCTGAGCAATTTTTTCACCTATAAAAATGTATATCAGCCTTGGGCAGCTCACAGAAACAATGAGCATAATTTCATTTTCAAAATTACCATCAAAAAACTTTACTTGAACATTTATGCCTTTAGATTCCATATTATTACTGCCAATTACTAATCGAATGAGGAGGCAAAGGACCATAGATATTAGTTGGAATTTCATAAAAATTGTTAGGAGCTAAAAACAAATCCTGAATAGCTGAAATATCCAAAGCAGCACTATCCTTAGCAGTTTGTAAATTTATATAAGTAGATTTGTTTTCCAGCATTTCAGATTTTGAAATATGAATTAAAGCAGACGTACCTTCAGGTTGAGGGGAAGGAGCAGACAGACCGCAGGGTGAGTTAAATTTAAAGCTGTCACCTGCCTGTCTTTGTTTCAAGTCCACTTGGCTTCTGGGCAGTGACTGCTGAGCCGCTGGATTCTGCCTGCTCAGCCCATCGGAATGGGATTGGGGCTGTTCTGGCTGAACTGAGGGAATGCTTGAGGCTTTAGAAGTGGCTGGAGCCGCCAGGCTTGTTTCCCCCACCCTTCTTTAAAAAAGGCTGGCTGAACCGTGGGAACTACAGAAACTGCTGAAGCTGCTCGAGCAGCCAGGTTTGTTTCTGAAGAAAAGACAGGCTGAGTCCGTGACTGCTCCGCAGGAACCGAGCTAGTGGACTCATTAGCCGACAGATCTATGAGAGTGTCGGTGGGAGACCCAAAATTTTGTGGGGCCCTGGGCTGGGGCCCTTAATTGGTTTTCCTACTGCTCTTTAGAGGTGAGTGCAAGCACTGACCCATTTCTATACTTTTTGGAATAGCAATCCTTAGTTCTATGTGCCATTTTGCCGCACCTTTTGCAGAGCGCAGAATCAAATACTGGGAGCGGTTTCTCCCATCCCTTTTCTTAGTACAATTTTTTCTGAAATGTCCCTTTTGACCACAATCAAAGCATCTCATTTGATTAGTATTTTGGAGTGCTGCAGCCCAAACTTGAGCCTGATATTTTGCAGACCCAACTTTAGAACAAGCGCGAATAAAGTCATCTATAGTATCTTTTCCTATAGTATCTTTTCCTTATCTTTGTCACCTACAGTTATGGACTCAGCCTGCCTTTTTTCAGGCTCTAATTGCTTCTTGACAATCAGGTGAAGCATTTTCCACCTCCAATGTGGATATAAGTAATTCACGCACAGCAGCATCCTGGACATATTTTTCTAAAGTGTCTTGTAATCTGGCTAAGAAATCTAAATAAGTTCCATTTGCTTGTTGTAATACCTTAGTAAATGGAATTATTTGCTTTCCTGGAGCTTCTAGATTACGCCATTCTTTCAAGCATGTATTAGTAGTCAAATCTAAAATATACGCAGGTATTTTAATCTGTTTTGCAGCCGTTAAGCAATTGCCTGTTCCCATGATTCTCCCTAAGTTGGCTTTAGCATTCTTGGGGAATCTTTTTGAAATTTTTTCTGCTTCCTCATGCCACCAACACTTAAACTGAATATGCTGTGATTTTTCCAAAACTGCCTTTGCAATTTCTTGCCAATCGCAAGGAAGTAAGACATTAGCTTCAGCAAAATTCTCTAGCAAGGCCAGAGCACATGTAGATGTTGAGCCATACGTTGAAACAGCCTGTTTTAAGGAGGTCAGAAACTTGAAAGGAATAGCTTGATAAGCACCTTCATATCTATTAGTTCATGTATTTAGATTACAAGCAACAGAAAATGCCATAGCCTGAAGCTGTAGACTATCATTAATAGAATTGAAAGAGAGCAGCAATTCCCTCCCCAACCAGGGCAGGCCTACTCATGGAAAGTTACCAATTTAGGGCCTAAGTGACTTTTACATCCTGCTATCTACAAAAGGCCCAGAACAAATTTGTGTCAGAGGTTGGGAGACCCCCTCCCAGTACCTGCTATCTGGCCTGAATTGCATTCCTGCACTTACGCAGAGCCGTTGCTGACCTGCATCTCACACATGTCCCTAGCTACACCAAATATAGAAAGAAATATTGAGTATGACCCGATAGATAGTGATGGTAACTTGTTACAGCGTGATTGACTGCCTGCATGCAGACCTTGATGTAATGTTTTAAATCTATTGGATGGTTATGCATGGGCTTCTCTGTAGTGGCAGGAATTATCTCTTAAAAGATACCCCCTGGAAGGGCTCAGGGCTCTTAGCCGCTGACTGTTTGTGGTCATGCTATGAGCCCAGGCATACTCGAATAAAACCCTTGCTTTTGCATAGGACTGGTCTCTCAGAGTTTTTCTTGATAGGTGTGGCATTCTGAGGCTCCCAGTCAGTCACCCCATTGGGTGGTCAACCCTTTCATTTGGGGGCTCATCAGGGATTGGGAGTTGAGGACTCCACCTAGCCAGGATCTCCCTGCCAAGACCATCCTGGGTAAGTAAGGGCCCCTTTTTTACCACCACAATCACTAGATTAGTGTGCCGGTCGGCTCAGGGACTCTCGAGGTGACTGTCGGATCGAGTCGGCCACCAGGCCTAAGTCTAGCCACCGTTCTCCCCGACTCTGGAATTCATAAGGTACATCATTTTGGCGACTGCAGCAGGATGTTGCAGTTGAAGTGAAAAGTTCCACCAGAAGGAGGTAATCAGTGAAAATCTGCTGAGAAGGTATGCTCCATCAGAAATCTCTAGGGGGTGCAGGGGAGGAATGTTATAACCTCTGTGTGAGTGTGTCTGTGTGTGTGTGTGTGTGTATGAGCACCCTGATAGGTCCTTCTATCAGGCGTGAGTCTGTGGCTCCATGACTTGGCACCCTTAAGGTTAACCTCCACAAAGGTTATGGAGCCTGAGTTGGCTGTCTGCCATGAAGAACATATGGTCTATGGTGGCGCTGACCTAGCATTCAGCTGCAAGTCACAACTGCTGAGTCCACTACGGCTAAGTTCTTCACTGGCTAGACAATCAACTGAATGGTCTCTGTAAAGAGGCACCCCTCCTTTGTCTCTCTCTCGTCACCTATCACTATGGGAGGAACGGGAGAAAACTCACTAGTGAAAGATTCTAGGAGACCAAATTTCAGGTAGCAGTCCTTTTCCCTCTCTCCCCTTATCCCAGACTAGCAAGAGAACTGGCTATAGTACACCTGGAGGTCAATTAGAGAGGTAAGCAGCTTAAAGCCCCAGGCAAGAAATAAAAAAAGGGTAAAAGACTAGGAAGGAAAACCTCCCACCGAAATAGAAAGGCAGAATCTAGTAAGAGATGCAGCAAATGTCAACAAGGCCACAGAAGGTAGCAAGCAAGACAGAACTTTTCTTCTCCCGATCTCGTAGAAGCCCATGGCTGGTTAGGTCCAGCTCCACACATAGGTTGTGGTCATGGTGGATGCCGGGAGGGCCCCAGGGATGCCTGTAGTAATGCAGAGATCACTGATCGAGACGTCCACAGCATGATGTTTCTCTGAATTAGTGGCCAGTATGTGAGGGGTTAGAGTCACCTCTGGAGTGGCCAGTATGGGAGGGGTTAGAGTCCATCTTAGGTTGCTTGTTAAAACACTGAACCTCCAACTAGGTGGTCTAAACAAAAGCGTCTTAAGGATCTTTGTAATAACACGTGACCTGAGTATATATCTAACATCTAGGCCTTCATGGTATTGTACCAGGCTTTGCAAAGAAAAGGAAAATGTCAGATTTGCTGTGTATGTGTCCTGGAAGTAAAGGAACCAGAACAGGACCCCACACCAACTGCCAGGCAGGAACCTGAGGCTTCAGTCCTGCCTCCAACTCCGCTGCCACCTGTGGAGCTTGCAAAAAGCTTCCAAGGAGGCTGAGACTGCTATTAAGGAGCCCCTCCCTCCAGGGATCACTTCAGGCAGCTCAGGCTTCCCCTCATAGATCTAGGCTTCCTAGAGGAGAACAGCTCAGCAAAAGATACTTGCAGGGAAGCCCACTGCCCACTATATTCTAATGCGGCTCAGAAGTGCAGCTCTCCTCTAGAAAAGGGCTAGTGCAGCAGGGTGTGTTTGTAGAGAAGCTTGTTAACAGACCAAAAAAAACCTCAGGCATCTCTCCCCCCAAAATCTGGCCCAGCAGGGTGCACTCAGAGCTGAGCCTCTTATCATCCCAAACCTTCTAGACCCACCCAAGAGTTTTCCCTAAGGGAAGTGTAAGGGAAGTGGCTAAGGGAGAAGCCAGCAGAGTAAAGGTCTATGTGCCCTTCTCAATGAGCTTCACTGAGGCAAGCAGCAGCTAGGAACAGAGGAATGTCCAGCTCTAACCTTTGCTTTTGAGTTTACCTGGAATAACAAATAATTTTGTCCAATTGTTTAAAGCTGAAAATGGTAGCATTAGGTTTACAACTGAATTGGCCATAATCTAGGTTGCCAGTTTTGTCACCAAAAGCACTTTCTTGACCCATGCTTCATGTAAAAAAAATCAGGCAGGGGACAGAGGCTGGTTCAGGCTGAAAAACGCAGGGCTAGGTCCCAATCGGCCGAGCAGGGCTATTTGCCCATGGGGACTGCCCTTCCTTTGTCAGTCTATCAGTTTCCTCTACCCTTCCAAAAGGGTCAGATCATAACCAAAGATTGATTCATCAACTGTATAGGTGTGTGTTTGTGCACAAATGTGTGTGGTGGCCACCAATCATTTGCAGTTAACTTGTCTGTGTGAAACATTGGAGTGTTAAATAAAAACAAATTGGAATAAAAAACAAATTGTTAAGACAGGGAATAGGCAATGTGTTCTAAACTGAGTGTTGAGCATAAGGAGAAATTGACATGCTCAATCTAGATCTTATGGTAAAAGTAGTTAAGAGGTCTAATTATAAAACCTTTTAAGTGTTTCTGATCCCTGAAATTCTCTCAGCTCCAGAACTTGTGCTGTTTAGAGAGGGTGGGAGCTAGAGCCAGAGTCAGCAAAGAGATAAGAACTTTGTGAGATAGTGCAGAGCTTTACCTCATAAGTCTAAGTTAAATTCTAGTGAGAAATTAGGCCGTTTTGAAAATAGCTAAGGTATAAAGACTATTGCAATTAAGTCAAGGAAGGCCTTGTCCTTCGTGAAGAATTGATAGCTCAAATGTTTTCTTATGCTGTTGTGTTAAAAGGTATTTCTGCAATGGACTATTACCTCAGACCTCAGCCCAATAGTATGAAGCCACAGCATTATGCCTTGGTAAAAGTTTTAAAGATATCAGGCTTTCCAGGTGGAATCCCAGAGTAGCCTCAGGGCTAAAGCTAGGAATGTTCCTTTAAATTTAGTGGCTTCTAAACATGGAGAATTGGAGAAATGTGGGAAGTAAATGAAAGCAATCAGTTTTTTTTAGACAATGTTGCTAATCTGCTCAGTACATGCTATTATTGAGATAGTTTTAATACATGTGAGCTTTGTCACCAGGTATCAACCTAGTCTTTGCCTTGAAAGTCTTTGTTATTCACGATCACGATCTTCCCGTTGATCATCTATTTGCTAGAGCGGGAACCAGTAATATCTCCATATGTCCTGTCTCATGCCAGTAGAACCAGGGGCATCAGCTTGCTACAGGAACATAAAGAGCCTCAAACCATTTATATTAGGTCATGGGATGACCTAATATAATTGTTACTGGAATTTGGCATATCAAATACAACATGAGAAGCTTGCCAGGCTTGTCGAGTGGAGGCAAACACATTTAAACACCTCCAAATAAAGGATTTATTGATGAACCACACGGCCGCTTGCGGCCGGCGAGCCGGGCTGTGATGGGCTGGTCTGCTGGGTGGAGTTCTGACGAGAGGGAAGTCCAAATGTAGAAAATGGCGGCGCCCGTGGAGTGAGGGAGGGGTGGTCTGGCTTGTTGTGAGGTTCTGCCGAGGTGGTGGGCCAGGGCTAGTACCCGCCATGCCTCCCGACTGCCTCACGAACGGCTAGGCACAGGGAGAGCAAGGAACAGCTCTGCCCCATGTCTGAGAGTCTCTGGACCACAAGTGTGAAATCTTTATTGTTACTTGGTAGTAATCCTTTGAGTATTTTAACTTTGCATTGTTTGTGTTCTTAAAAATTGCAATTCTAAAGATAAAATTTTAAATATTTTCTTGATAATTTCTAATATGAAGTGAACTTTTGCCAAGCGTAAATTTAAAAGAACTTTAATTGTGAGCATCTCAGCCTCTTGAATATGTATGGAACTGATTTAATGCTTTACAGTAGTTTTGCTATGCTAGATAAGATACTAACTAGCAACTTGCTTCCAAATTCGGGAGATTAATCTGTATTGAGCTCACTAAAATAAGAAAGTTAAACTTGTAGGGTCTGACAATAAGAAATCTAGGTAATGTACTTTAAGTAATAAAGATAATGGGTGGAGATATAAGTGAAAGGAAAGGAATTACTGTTAAAGTGAGGCGGTTTTGGAATAAAATGAATGAAAATTACAGGACAGGATGAATGTAAAGGAATGTGTAGAAAGTCTGATAATGTTGAGTAAAGAAACTATGGAACTCTTTTCTGAAGAATTTTTCTAGTACCTTTTGGTGAAATCTATGGAAAAAATTATTAAACAGATGGTATGGACTCCTGTTATAGTGCTCCTAAAATTGAAAATTAAAGTTTTGTCATGGGATTAAATGAATTATACCTGAGATTGTTAAACTCTATGTTCTATTCCTACAGATCTTTATGCTGCATTTGAGTAGGTCTAACAGCAAATTGGTATTTTGCACTTCATTGTGAATAAAGTGAATATATGCTTTTCTCTCTTTTCACCTTCAGTACATTTTTGATGTTTCATGGTACTGTGTTGGTTTACATAAACTCAGACAAAATATTTCCTCTCTGCAATAGGGCCTAGCCCTCATGCAGACAGGAAAGCTAGTTTTGGACCCCAAGGCCCTCTTCCAGGGAAAACAGGAGTCAAAGGGATTGGTCTAAGTGACAGGAGCAGGTAGTTATAACAAGTACAGTTACAAGTACCATACAAACCTTAGGGAGACCCTAAAGGCAGGCCAGCTCAAGGAAAAACCGAATATCATCTCTGATGTGAAGAACGAGGAATCTGCCAATCTGTGATGACTGACAACTGCCTGGGCCATGCAACAAGGAAGGCTGCTGCAGTAGGGAACGGCTTCAGTCCCATAGAGGAATGTGGTCACTCTCTGCTCCACCCAGAAAAAGAGGCTCGAGGTCACCTGTAGCTCATCATGGAACCTGATCTTCATGTTATGGCCATGCCTGGGGTAGCCCTGACGTAACAGGTAAAAACATTTTTCCCTGCTCTGCCTTAGCCAATCCCCAGGACTTCTTGGTAGTAACAGGGTACCCTAAGTGGAGAGTTCTCCAGTCTTGCTGTGTTTATGCAAAAGAACCAGTCAAGTTTATTAAGTCATTTGATAAATTTAAAATAAAGCTGGAGAGAAAACCATATTTCTATAACTTTTGTAAAGATCAGATTCTAAATCTACAGAGAGGTAATTGAATAAATGTATCCAAATAGGCTTGATTTAAAGGTAACCACTGGCTAATCCACGTAGACCAGGAACATCAGCTAAAAGGCAGACACACTCTTAAGTTCGCTAATAGGTCAAAGTTAACCTTTCAAGTTAACGATCCGAATTGGTTGGATGTTTATTCTTAGTTCTATGAGTACACAGTCATTTGGAAATTCTCAGATTCATAAGGATTTTAAAAGCTTTTAATTCTTGAGCCATCATGGTATCAATACCTCATCCAGTAATTATTCTAGCCAGAATACTCTGCAAAAGAGAAACAATGGGTATTGGATTTAATAACATTAGGGAATAACAATCGTCCATGGGAAGGGATTGAACAGTTAAGGGTAACTCAGAACTGTGCTTCTTATGCCATAAATAAATCTCAAGAATTGGCAACTTAACTTTATGTAAATGCTCCAATGTTCAGGGTACAGTTATCTATTAGTTCATATTGACACCTTCAGTGAAGGGCCAAGGCTTTTCTATGTTGTACAAAAAGCCAGAGAGGTGGCTTTGATGCAGGAATGTCCTGTCGGGTCGGAGGTACAGAGATGAGACACCAGGAACACGACATATATCCATTAATATTTTTAATGATCACCAGCCGGAGGGGCAGCAGCTCTCATTTTGGCAGCTGACTAACCGCAGCTAACTGACTTTAGCTGACTGACCTGAGCTCACTGACCTTAGCTCACTGACCTTAGCTGACTCACTTGAGCTGACTGATCACCTCCACCAAGACCCCAACTCTCTTACCCCATAGTCTCAAAGGGCAATACAGCTCATGGTTTACATTACAAAGACAGTTCACATTCTTTGCATAGGACTTAGGAATAATAGGAAAGAGATAACCAGGAACCAAAAACCTGCAGGGGGTGCTATCTAGGTAAGATGAGATGAACAAAAGAACGCATTACAGTAGCTAATGCAGCCCACGCCCATGATGGCAAGGAAATGTCAGACAGAAGAACAAGAAAAACCTGTTTTCTGCCTAACTTTAAGCATCGTCCATTAGACTCCATCTTGGGCTAGTTATAGCCAACAAGGAAATGTGCAGAGAAATGACCTAGGATAGCCTTTTCTGTGTACCTGCAGCTTGGTTAACAGTCTCACTAGGGAATTCTACATACTAACTCTATTGGGAGACAGTCTGCCAGAAGTCCCGTGTATCTGTTAACAGGCAGTATCCACCAGACCTTCCTTCACATATCCTTAGATCTACCTTCTGCTAATATGGCTTGGTGTTTCTATAAGAAAAACCTTGACACAAAAAGTTTGCTTCAATTTGTGTTACCTTAACACTGTGTTCTCTTAAACAGCAAAGTATTCTGCCCTCACTAGGGCAAAGAGGGACTTTTTACTCCTCCAGGGCCTAATCATTTCTAAGTAATGTTCTTAGCCTAATTGATCTGATCTTGCAGATACTAAGAACTTCAGAAAATAACTTCAGAAAATCTGATCAATTCATTGCATGAGACCCATTTGGAGATTTCACCCCTTGCACAGGCAGGGTCTACAATCCCTTTGTCGGCATGAAGCAGCTCCAGAAGATAGTCCTTCACCCCTTTTCCCTTAAAAAATATAAGGCGATGAAATCTCTTGAAAGGAATATGATATGGATAGATTGACAGGAAAGGGCCCTGTGTCAGTGAAGCAACCTAGCCTAGGAAGAGTGCTGCTTCTACACAGACCACTCGGGGTAGTGAAGGAATCCCTGGCACGGTTAAGAAAAAGATTGGATGAGCGGAAAAAAGAAAGAGAAGCGTGGAGAGGGTGGTTTGAGTCTTGGTTTGCGCAGTCCCTCTGAATAACTACCTTGCTTTAAGCCCTAGCCGGGCTCCTCATCATATTCTTATTGATTTTGATAATTAGGCTTTGACTTCTTAATAGGCTACTTGCATTCATCAGAAACCAGGTGGGTGAAGTCAAATTGTTAGTACTCAGGCAACAATTTCAGGCCCTATGGAGTGAAGGTCTCTAATGGTCTCTAGGATTAGAAGACCACCCTAAAGAAAAGGGGTGACCAATGAATTGATCAGTAAAAAGAGAGCAGCAACCCCCTCCCCAACCAGGGCAGGCCTACTCATGGAAAGTTACTGATTTAGGGCCTAAGTGACCTTTTCATCCTGCTATCTACAAAAGGCCCAGAACAAATTCCTGTCAGACGTTAGGAGACCCCCGCCTAGAATGTGCTATCTAGCCTGAATTGCATTCCTGCACATACGCATAGCCGTTGCTGACCTGCAATCCTGCACATGTGCCTAGCCACACCAAATATAGAAAGGAGTATTGAGTGTGACCCGATTGGTAGGATGATAACTTGTTACAACATGATTGGCTGCCTGCACGCAGAGCTTGATGTAATGTTTTAAATCTATTGGATGGTTATGTGCAGGCTTCTCTGTCACTATCACTATCTTCCTGTTCATCATCGATTTGCTCGAGCGGGCACCAGTAACATCTCCATAGGTCCTGTCTCATGCTAGTAGAGCCCAGGGGCATCTGCTTGCTCCAGGAACATAAAGAGCCTCAAACCATTATATTAGGTCATAGGAATGACCTAATATAGTTGTTACTGGTATTTGGCATATCAAATAGGACACAGGTAGCTAGCCAGGCTTGCCGTGTGGATGACATACTCTTGTAGTCACCTCTAAATACAGCATTTATTGATGAATCTATAAAATAAGCTAGGAGAAAGGAGAAGGGGATTTTTGGCCACTTTGGCTACTCTTTGATCTCTGCCTCTCCTCTCTTCTCTCTCTTCCCTGTTAGGCCTTAGCAGGTGATAGCAGCCATCTTGGCCTAGGATTCGAAACCTACACATGGCTGGGGCCCAGCTAGGAATCTAAAGTCCAGGGTTACTGGATTGTTACTGGATTGTAAACCAGAATCTGTGGGAGTAAAGCCTTTTAAAACTGCGCTGGGCTCCTGAGTTTTCATTTATTCCCCGCTGGCTTCGGAGGTAGAAGGCAAGTAACTCTTGAGACCAGCGCTGGCAGTGAGACAGGGGCACACAGACTGCACACAGAAACGGGGGCCTGACATTTTACTAAATATTAAAGATCCAGAGACTCACAGTCATGGGGCAGAGCTGCTACTGGCTCTCCCTGTGCCCAGCCGCTCACGAGGTGCCCAGGAGGGATGGCGGGTTCAAGCCTTGGCCCGCCACCCCAGCATAGCCTTGCAACAAGTAAGATGAATCCCCACTCCATGAGGGCCTCCATTTTCCACATCTGGACTTCCTTCTTGTCAGAACTCCACCCAGCAGACCAGCCTATCTCAGCCCCGCTCGAGATCCACCTTGCAGCAGTCTTTTTTAAATCTGGCTCTGGTATGCTGATCCAGAGACTCACAGACATGGTTAAGAACTGCTACTTGCTCTCCCTGTGCCCAGCAGCTCACGAGGCACCCAGGAGGGATGGCGAGTTCTAGGCCTGGCCTGCCACCCCAACAGAGCCTTGCAATAAGTCAGACAAACCCCCACTCCATGAAGACCTCCATTTTCCACATCCGACTTCCACCCAGCAGACCAGCCTATCACAGCCCAGCTCTCATGGCCGCTTGTGATTCATCAATAAATGCTGGATTTAGAGATGACTACAAGTGTATGCTACCCGCACAGCAAAGCCTGGCAATCTACCCGTGTCGTATTTGATATGCCAAATACCAGTAACAATTTTAGACCTCATTCCCATGACCTGATGGAATGGTTTGAGGCTCTTTATATTCCTGGAGCAAGCATTGCCCTTGGGCTCTACTAGCATGAGACAGGACATATGGAGATGTTACTGGTGCCCGCTTGAGTCAATCGATGATGAAAGGGAAGACAGTGAAAGCTCACGACCTCCCTTGGCATATCTCCTCCCTACACTCAAATTTTGCTGGAGCCGGCACTTTTCCAGGAACCAGGAAAATCTGCCCGAGAAATGAGACCCATTAAAGGATATGCAATGCTTAGATAGATGCTTTTCAATGAGAGCATCAGACCTAATGCGAACCAAGATTTTTTCCCCCCTCTTTTTCAGAAAAACAAATCTCAATAAGCAGGTAGATGGGCCACATGAAGCCTAGAATGTCTCAGCAGAAAGTGGAGGTGCCGCAGACCACTCAGCCACAGTGAGCTCTAAGTCTCGGGTATGACCAGCGTGAGGAGAATCAGGAGGACAGGAACGTCGGCGCGATGGACAGTCATACACAGACACAAGAGAGGTCAAATGCTGCTGCGATTTATTGAGGGCAAAGCCTCTCTTTTTATGCTTAACAAATGCACAGATGCAAGATTACACCAGTTACTTTCTAGCAAAGGAGGCATTTTTAACATCAAAAGGAGTTTATTGTGTTTACCACATATGACCACCTTTTGCCTGCACCTGTTTTTCTGACGTGTTTTTCTGACGTCTTTTGTTTTTACATTTTTTCATATTTGCCTCAAGTAGGGTACATAATTTTTTTTAATCTTGATTTTCATAGAATTACTTACTAGCTCTATGCACATATTATAGATTAACTTAACCTACTCCTAAATAGAAACTTCTATGCAGAATTTATTATTGTAAGATTATTAAGATTTTGTACTAGAAAGTGTTGACTTTAACAGGCCCAATTCTTTTCACACAGGAGGTCTAAGGAGGCTAAATGTCACTGCATTCCCATCAACAGGGGGTAGCCGGAGGCCTCGACCCATAGGTCACGAATCCTCCCTTCCCGCTAATGATGGAAGGCAAAGGCCCGAAGGCCACGAACCATTCCTTATCAAGGACCTGAGACCAGCTCAGGCCTTGGCAGCCAGGTACTGCACAGGCGACACGGTTGCCAGCGTGGCATTTTTATACTATCTTTGATTTATGCTATAATTGTGTATAATGAGAACTACTGTTGCCACAGGCTTCTCTCTTTGTCCAGTTTCTCCATTACTCAGAGTCTAAGTCTCAGCATAAGCAAGCACTCTAATTGCACACCAAGCATTCTTAGGAACAGCTAAGGGAGTTTAGGGGGCTTTGTTGGCGACAGTCCCTTTTTAGGGGAAGCACCATCTGGTAACTGTCCCTTTTTAGGGGAAGTACCGAAGCCATCCCCTGGCCAAGTGAGCACTTTCATGCTATGCCAGCCAGTGCCGCAGGAGCCATGGCATGGAGGGGGTTTAACCAAATACAATCAAGACTGAACACTTGCACTGGGAAATGCCACAGCCAATGCAATGAAATGAGATCACACATGGGATGCGCTGAAGGAAGGGTGCGGTACCTCGGAGGCATGTTACTTTAACTGGATCCAGAGGGCATCTTTTGGGACCTGTCTCTCCTGACTGCACTGACCTTTTCCTTTTCCCAAGGCCGCATGAGTACTTAAGCTCATTGGTTGTGAAAACTAATCTGATGAGGTAGCGAAGGAGTCATCTCCCATCTTTCTTTGAAGAATTTATGGCTTCGTCCCACTGTTTGCTCGTTATGTAGATAGGATAGTTGTCCAACAGTTGCTTGCTTCCCTGTAGCAGTGGGAATTATCTCTTGAAAGATCCCCCTGGAAGGGCTCGGGGCTCTTAGCCGCTGACTGCTTGTGGTCATGCTATGAGCCGGGTATCCGCGAATAAAACCCTTGCTTTTGCATAGGACCGGTCTCTCAGAGTTTTCCTTGATAGGTGCGACATTCTGAGGCTCCCAGTCAGTCACCCCTTTGGGTGGCCAACCCTTTCAGAATCAGGAGTATTCATTAAGACATGCAGCTCATGATTTAACTTATATTGAAGTGGAGATGTAGCAACTTCCTGATTCTGATATTGGGGAGTTGAAATAGCCTGCACTTGAGGTTCACAAAGGGAATCGTTAAACCCCTGTAGGGAGCAAAACTCAGGTCCCCTAGGCCTAGGCCACCTGTCTGCCTTTTTACTTAGTAGATCTAATTTCTTAGAGAAATTACTAATTTCTCTCCAGAGCGCTGCCTCATATGAAGGCGCCTCTATTTCTCTATCAGAGTCAAAACTATCATCTTGTGAGGCTGCCTGCCTTGTTTCAGTATTAGAATTTACCAAGGCAGGTAATGCTGACAATGGCCCACTAGGGGGGTAATTCAAACTGAGGTGCAGTTGGTTCTGCAGACAGAGGTAACAGGGGTAGGGGAAGAAAGGAGGGAGTTGGGCAAGAAGAAATTATGTCCTTCGCCTCTGAATCAGATTCAAACAGCATAAAGCCAAATTAATAAAAGTGTATGCACCCCATTCTTTTGAGGGTATTATTTCCCCTTTCCTATAGGCCTGCCTTAAATCCTTCCCAACCTTTTCCATACTTTTAGGTTGAACTGTTCCCTGCTCTCTGGTTCAAAGCAGTAGCAATGTTTCTGTAGTCTCTTAAAGAGACCTTTTAAAACACTCTCTTTCAACGGAATTTCAGCTGCCTTAGTGAGAATCATAAGCATATCAGTATAGGTATCTAACCACAATGTGGAGTTTCCCATAGCAATAAAATTACTCCGGCTTCCAGGAGGCTATGTAAACCCTGTGCAACTTATTTCTTCCTATTCCCGTCTGTAACCTGTGTCTCACCTTTAGGCCAGCCCCACAAGCAGGAATGTCCTGTAGGGTCGGAGGTGCAGATATGAGACTCCAGGCACAAGAATTATTTCCATTAATATTTTTAATAATCACCAGTTGGAGGGGCAGCAGCAATCATCTTGGGGGCTAACTGGCCGCAGCTGACTGATTGCAGCTAACTGACCAGAGCTGATTGACTTGAGCTGACTGACCCTCAAACAAAGACCCCAACTTCCTTATATGCCAACACAACAAAGGTCAGTAAAACTTAGAGTTAACTTTACATAATTTACAATGCAAGGACATCTTACATTTTTACCATAGGATTTATGGTGATAGGGTAGATTTGGGGCCATCCCCTGTAGAGTGTAGGCCCACGCCCAGCTATGAGCACTGGTATTACTTCCTGCATTGTTCAGGGACTTCTATGGTGTTAGGGATTGGGCATGGGGCTATAGCTTGGGAAGCAGGCCCTCAACCCACTGAGCCATCTCCCTGGCCCTGTGGTTCTCAGAATCTTCTATTGGGAGTCGGAAAGCTTGGTACTTTCTCTTTCTTTTTTGCTGCAGATTTATTTGTACTCAAAATTATTTCATACAACACATACACACTGGCTCTCCCCTTTTTATTGAATCACCGTGAGATAGACCATTGCAAAACTACATAATTGGGTTCAGTCATATGGTGTTCCAACACCCATCCCTCCACCAGTGCATGTCTTAAGTTATTTTATTCTTCAAGATAGTTCATCAACACATACTGGATTTAGAGGTGACTACAAGAGTATGCCACCTGCACAGCAGAGCCTGGCAAGCTACCCGTGTCGCATTTGATATGCCAAATACCAGTAACAAATATAGACCTCATTTCCATGACCTGATGTAATGGTTTGGGGCTCTTTATGTTCCTGGAGCAAGCAGATGCCCTTGGGCTCTACTAGAATGAGACAGGACATATGGAGATGTTAATGGTGCCCACACGTGCAAATTGATGATGAACAGGAAGACAGTGATACAGTGATACAGTGAGGGAAGAGACAACCAGGAGCTAGAAGCCTGCAGGTGGTGCTATCTCAGTTAGGTGAGATGAGCAAAGTATGCAACAGTTTGTTAACTCAGCCTTCCTAAATTTCTCCAGAAGAGGAGGTCTTGTTCATAAGACTTCATCTAGTGCTAATTAAAGCCAACAAGGGAATGTGCAGATAAATGACCTAGGATAGCCTTGTCTGTGTAACTGCAGCTTGATTAACAGTCTCACTAGGGAATTCTACATATTAACTCTATTGGAAGACAGTCTGCCACAATACCCCATGTATCTGTTAACAGGTAGTATCCATCAGACCTTCCTTTGCATATCTTAAGATCTACTTTCAGTTACAGTGAATTATCTCTGTGTGTGACCTGCGAAGTCCTCACTGAGTGTCCTCAGAGTCATTACTGTGTGTACTCTGCTGAATCATCACTGCGACTATCCTTCTGAGTCATCCCTCTGTGTGTCCTATTCAGTCATCATTGTGTATGTCATGCTGAGCCATCACTCTATGTGTCCTTCAGTCATCACTGTGCGTCCTGCTGATTCATTACTGTGTATCCTGCTGAATCATCCTGTGTGTATCCTGCTGAGCCATCACTGAGTGTCCTGCTGTGTGTCATCACTAGGTATGTCCTGTTGAGTCATTACTGTGTGTGTTCTGCTGAGTCACTAGTATGAGTGTCTGCTTAGTCATTGTGTGTGGTCCTGCTGAGTCATTGCATATGGTCCTGCTCAGCAATTACTGCCTTTTGTGGTTCTACAAGGCAATCAATTATCTGATTTGACACAAACAACAACTATGAAATAAATGGCACCTCAGGGTCAAGGAGAGAGCTCATAGGATAAAGTGTTGCATTGCTATAGGCGGTGCTGTCCAATCCTCCACAGCCCAGTTCTTCCACAAATACCCTGATGTGGTGGGTACTGAGTATATTTAGGTGCTGCTGGACAGGCCAAAGATGTGAGGTAGGTCACGTTAGCAGAGGCATCTTCTTTGTCCTAGTACATCCATCATCAGTGAGAATGAACAAATCCGTCCTATAACTGCCTTATGGATTTGGTATAGTATGCTACCCACATGGCAGAGCCTGGCAAGCTACCCGTATCATATTTGATATGCCAAATACCAGTAACAATTTTAGACCTCATTTTCATGACCTGATGGAATGGTTTGAGGCTCTTTATGTTCCTGGAGCAAGAAGGTGCCCTTGGGCTCTACTAGCATGAGACAGGACATATGGAGATGTTACTGGTGCCCGCTTAAGCCAATCTATGATGAACGGGAAGACAGTGATACAGTGATACAGTGATGGATTTGGTATGAATGTTCTACTACAAGTGACAAAAATTTTCACCCAACAGTGGTGACTGAATAAGTTCTACTGATTTGATTGATCTTGGATTACACCTAGGTCTGTATGAATTCAATGGACAATTTAATTGACTGTCGAAATTTTTTTGAACACAGAGAGAGAACAGGACCGAACACAGGGACATAGAGGGCAGGAGCCTGTCTACAGTGCAGAGGCCTGGTGGGGTGGTTCGTCATCAGGGACCTGAGACACACGGGCTCTCCTCAGAGCTGCCGATTCCCCTGAGCAATTCCTGTTCTCTGAGAGCTCCTCAGCATGTTTCCTGTGCTGGAGGGACAGACCCAGGTCTGACCAGGGCACCAGGGAGAGGCCTGAGTGCTCTGAGCCACAGTCAGCACCACCTTCCTGAGGAGCCCAGACACCAGCCTCCCCATGGCCCTGCCTTTCTCCACAAAGGCTCCCCCCATGCAAATTTGCACTCAGGACCCAGGAATAAAACCACGTTCAAACTCAGCCCAACTCGGGTTCCCTCTCCTCTGACACAGAGTCTGAGATCATGGACCTCATGGGCAGGAACGTGCATCAGAACTGGTTCCTCCTCTTTCTGGTGGCAGCTCCAGGGTGTGAGTATCCCATGGGCAGAGACTTAAAGGTGGGGATGGGGCCTCTGAGCTGTGACTCACTGTGGGTGTCTGTTCCCAGGTGTCCTGTCCCAGGTACAGCTGCAGGAGTCGGGACCCAGCCTAGTGATGCCCTCGGAGACATTGTCCCTCACCTGTTCCATCTCTGGATTCTCTCTAACCAGCTATGGTGTGCACTGGGTCTGCCAGGCCCCTGGAAAGGGGATGGATTGGGTTGGTAGTATATGGAGTGGTGGAAGCACTGACTATAAACCAAGTCTTCAGTCTCGAGTCAGCATCACCAGGGACACCTCCAAGAATCAAGTTTACTTAAAACTGAGCAACTCAGTCATTGAGGACATAGCCGTGTATTATTGTGCAAGAAACACAGTGAGGGCAAGTCCCTGTAAGCCCAGACACAAACCTGCTGAGGAGACAGGGGGAGCTGCAGGGGTGCTTGATCCCCAGGGGGCGCTCTGCTCCCTGACTACAGAGCTGACTCCAGGGACAGGTGGAGAGGGGCATGTAAGGGGCTAGCTCTCTTCTCTTTGACTGAAATATCTAAAGCAAATTTAATAAACCATTTATGCACATTTTAGGCATCACTTCCTCTCTAGTACAAGTTTGTTCCTCCCCTGTCTCAGAGTCCACTAGAGACTTTTTGTCCCAGTAAATAATCTATGGCAGATTTCAATTCCTACAAAGGTTATTGCTCTTCACGGAAAGGAGGATTTTTCCTTTTATCTTGCTTTCTTCGTTGAACGGATACAAGCCCCTCTGTGTGTTGATGCTTGTGGTCACACCCTCACTGCACTTCTCCCAGCCCAAGTTCCTGCAGACCCCCACACTGTTGTGTCCCCTGCATTCGGCCTCTTCTTCCCAGTGATCTCAGCCCCCACACGACTTCTCTTGGGACCCACAGAGTGTGGTTAGGGTGCAGGGGCTATAATCATGGGTCCTGCCCACTCTGACGCATTGTGCTCAAGTACCACAGAAGACTGACATCCTCCTAATTTATCCCTTTCCCTCTGATGTACTTCACTTCATCTTATCCATTACACTTACACCCATATTTCAGTAAAGTGTGACAGTTCCCTTTCCTATAACCGCATGGCAGCCCATATATCTACACCACAACTTCTTATCATGAAACTGTCTAAAACATTAGGATTGTCTCCAGTCCACGCCACTCTACAGATGCTGCAATGCACTTATGTTTACACACATCTCCTCAAGTTGATGTTTTCGTATTTGGGTGTAGGTGCCAAGAGTGGAATCCCTGGCAATTACGGAAACTCTGTTGTCACTTCGCAGAGAAATCTGCTAGTGCTTTTCACAGATATTGAATCTGACAATATTCCCAACCAATGAGGAAACAGTGTTCCCTTCTGTTGGCAGAAGATAGATCTAAGGATATGCAATGGAAGGTCTGATGGATACTGCCTGTTAACAGATACATGGGGTATTCTGGCAGACTGTCTCCCAATAGAGTTAGTATGTAGAATTCCCTAGTGAGACTGTTAATCAAACTGCAGTTACACAGAGAAGGCTATCCTAGGTCATTTCTCTGCACATTTCCTTGTGGGCTATAACTAGCCCAAGATGGAGTCTAGCAGACAATGCTTAAAGTTAAGCAGAAAACAGGTTTTGCTTGTTTTTCTGTCTGACATGTCCTTGCCATCATGGGATAGTCTGGAAGGCTGCATTAGCAACTGTTATGTGTTCTTTTGTTCATTTCATCTTACCTAGATAGCACCCCCTGCAGGTTTTTGGTTCCTGGTTATCTCCTTCCTATTATTCCTAAGTCCTATGTAATGAATGTGAACTGTCTTTGTGACCAAACTTTAACCTGGATTGCCCTCTGGGAGGAGGGGATAAGAGAGTTGGGGTCCTTGTGGAGGTGGTCAGTCAGCTCAAGTGAGTCAACTCAAGTCAGTAAGCTCAGGTCAGTCAGCTAAAGTCAGTTAGCTGCGGTTAGTCAGCTGCCAAGATGAGAGCTGCTGCCCCTCCTGCGGGTAATCATTAAAAATATTAATGGATATATGTCGTGTTCCTGGTGTCTCATCTCTGCGCCTCCAACCCAATAGGATATTTCTGCTTCACCTTTTGATGCCATCCCAGCCAACACTGGTTTTTTCCAGTCTTCATATAGGCCATTGGTCACATGGGAATCTTCACTGTCCTTCCGACTTACATTTCCCTATCAGGAAGAGTTAACACCCATCTTTTAATAGACTACAGAGATGTGAGTGTCTCCCTGAGGAAAGCATCTGCCATTTCCCCACAACATGTTAAGATGTTGATTTGTTTTCTATTGCTGAGCTTCGTGAGTGCTCTGAGTTTTGAAGATATTAGCCCAATATCTGACGTACGGTTGTTCAACTTTCCTCGTATCACATCATGTATCTTAATGGTAGTTGTTCAAGTTTGTTATGTGTAGGGGTAAAAATGCAGTTTTACTCGATCACCCTAAACTCCTTTGTATTAAGAAATTCCTTATCAAAGTGAGCTAAGTCCAGTGACCAGGAAGGCAACTGAAGGTGGGAGCTCAAACGTGGGAAGAGATGAACAGCTCATAACCCATAAAGATTACCAGAACTGAAAAGAAAGAACCTCAGCCAGCCTGTGTCCTAGGTGGGAATGAAAGAGGGGCCACCAAAACAAGGAATATATTGATGAATGTCTACCCAGGATGTAAAATAAGCCTTCCCTAAAGTGGGCTTCCTAGAGGACTCTTGGCTAAAGTTCCTAAAGATACCAACAGGTACATGAGCAGATTCTCAACACCACTTTCATCAAGTATGCAAATGTAAACAATAATGATACATCACCTCATTTCAGGGAGATTGGCACCATATCAAAGGACCAGAACACTCAGTGTTGGCATAGGTGTGGGGAAACGACATCCTCATTCTCCCTGGTAGGAATATCTACTGGGTCAACCTCTTTGGAAAACAAAGTGAAACTAAGAATTGAACTTTATGTGACCCATAAATTCCATTCTTTCATGTACCTTCAGGGGAAATTTCTTTGCCCCAAACCACCCATCAAAATACTGCAGTCACAATAGTCAATATCCAGAAAGAAACTGAATGTGCAAGAAGAGATGAAGAGATTAAAAAAACACTGCAGTGTATGTAGTCAATAGAATACTATGAGTCTCTCTGACAGAAAAAGGAATCAATTTGTCCTTTGGTGGAGGGAACCGGATGGTGCAGTTGAGTGAAGTCAGCCAGAAGGAGGGCGGACACAGAACGATCTCTCATATGAGGGTCTGAGGAAGCACAGTAAGGGGACTCACAGGGGACCAGACACAACAGACCTGAGCACTGGCTTCCAGAAATGAGAGTTCCAAGGGCTGGGAGGGGCGGTGATGGGAGGGAACCTGAGTCAGTGGTGGTGGAATGCAGACACTGGGAGAGTCTGTGCTGTGGGGAAACTGAGGCCTGAAACCCATCACAGCAGTGCAGCAAGTCAATGTGCTTAAACCTTGTTTGTAAATAGGATATTGTGGACTCTAGGAAGAAACTTCAAAATGATATGGACTTCCGCTAAACCAAGAAAGGATGTAAAATATACATCAAGGAGAAGCTGTAAATAGTGCATCTCATGAAAATAAAAAAAGGAGTAGAAATTTTTATGGCATGAGGTCCAACACTGAGATGTGCTTATGTTGAAATGCATTTTTAATCTACTTTGGGTTATTTAATGTGGAATCGGAGAAATATCAAAACAAACAGAACCCTCTTTCTAGGCATTGAGCACTAGCCTTAAACTAATATGTCACTTGTCACTGTCTTCCCATTGTTCATCAATTTGCTTCAGTGGGTACCAATAAAGTCTCCATTCATTGGGAATGAGGTCCATTATTGTTACTGTTTTGGCATATTGAATACACCACAGGTAGCTTGCCAGGCTCTGCCATTGCACTGGGTTCATCCAATGGGGCCCAGTCTTTTTCTATGTCTGACCATCAACCATTCAGGGCCCACGGAGCAGAGTCCTGGGTGTAGACACCAAAGCCCACGGGGCAGAGTCCTGGGTGTAGACATGCCTGTCTCCTGTCTGCCACCTGCCCAAGCAGCCGGGCACCACAGCCACATCTGAAACACCTCTAGGGCAGGGGGATGAAAGGTCTAAGGATATGCAAAGGAAGGTCTGATGGATACTGCCTATTAAAAGATACACGGGGTATCCTGGCAGACTGTATCCCAATAGAGTTAGTATGTAGAATTCCCTAGTGAGACTGTTAATCAAGCTGCAGTTACACAGACAAGGCTATCCTAGGTCATTTTTCTGTACATTCCCTCGTTGGCTCTACTTAGCCCTAGATGGAGTCTTATGATCAAGACCTCCTCTTCTGGGGCAATTTAGGAAGGCTAAGTTAACAAACTGTTGCATTCTTTGCTTATCTCACCTAACTGAGATAGCACCACCTGCAGGTTTTCTGGCTCCTGGTTGTCTCCTCCCTATTACCATAAATCCTATGGTAAAAATGTAAGATGTACTTGCATTGTCAATTATGTAAACTTAACTCTAAGTGTTATTGCCCTTTGTTGTGTTGTCATATAAGGAAGTTGGGGGTCTTTGTTTCGGGAGCAGTCAGCTCAGGTCAGTCAGCTCAGGTCAGTCAGATCAAGTCAATCAGCTCAAGTCAGTCAGCTCTGGTCAGTTAGCTACAGTTAGTCAGCTGCGGCAGTTAGCCACCAAGATGAAAGCTGCTGCCCCTCTGGCTGTGATTATTAAAAATATTAATGGAAATATGTATTGTGCCTGGAGACTCATCTCTGTGCCTCTGACCAACGGGACATTCCTGCTTCAGTGGGAGGTAGTATAATGAGGCTAAAGTCTATGAGCAAAATCTAGGAAGAGAGAGAGAGAGTGCACAATAATGTATACTGATAGAAGACTGATGTTGGAGGGAACTTTCCAGAAGAGTGAAGCATATTCTGTGGGAAATAAACCAGGGGCATCTCAGAATTGGAAATCAGTCTTTTTGATCTTCACCATTTTCATGCTTTTCTGAGCCTTTGTTTTTCTCTCTTGAAAGTAAGTTCTATCAACCTTACCAAACTGTCTTGGACGCTGTATTAGAGAATATAGATGGGAAAAGCTCATTCTGTGAATTTGGTTTGTTAGCACATTCTGTTTATTTACATTTTCAGGTTATTTTGGATCCATGTACTTTATATTCCCATTATGTCAGTTCTCCATTACTCTTAGATGTAGCATCTTTGAAGAGTGGGTCATGGGAAGTTTGGCAGCAGTAAAAAGTGTTTCAATGTGCAATTGACCAAAAGGAGTTAAAACCAGGCTTGCTGTGAATCTGAGCAGTTGCTGGCAGTGTTCACTTGGCTTACATCTCTCAGGTGGGAGAAGGTGAAGAAGCACAGGTTTGGGCTGCGAAGCTAGCTGCCTCCTGTGTATCACTGCCAGAATTCCAAGTGGTTTCTCCCAACTTCCATTCCATCCTTTCCAGCCTGTTCCCATTGCAAGCACAGAACTTGAAAAAAAGTAGATATGGTTGCACTGCATGTTCTCCCCTCATGTCCCCAAATATATACAGTCCTTAAACAGCTTAGAGGATGTTGCAAAGGGATTAAAAAAATCTGTCTTGACCTCTGCACCAATGCTTAGATATCATTGCTGACAGCTCCTCCTTTTAGCCCTAGGCAGTTCATTTTTTTTTGTTGTGCAGGATTAGCTCAGTTCCATAACTAGAGGTTCAGCTTTACAAGTTGAGTGTTTGTGTTCTCTTTGGCTCACCAATGAGTTACCAGGAAGGAGCAAGAAACAACAGTAGTGAATCTGAGGCACCTTCCCTTTTCCTGCCCTGAACAGTGGGTCATTTCCTGCAGGAACAGAACCCAGGCTGGAGTCTTGTCTGATGAACTTGGCAGAAACAGTTATGGGCATTTGAGGTATCTCTGGACAACTTGACTCTACTTTGACTCAGGCCCATAGAACTCTGCCTTTTTGGCACTTTCCAGGATGATGTGCATGACCCTGGGGAATATGGGGAGGGGGATTCTCTTGAGTGTTCTGTCTCATGCCAATAGTCTGGAGGGCTCAAGGTCCAAACTGGCACTTTCTATGTCACAAATGGCTGCCAGTTTGCAGGTCCTTTCAGACATGATGAATTCAGGAGGCCCACAGAGACCCAAATCTGGGTCCTTTCTACTTCATGGAGGTCCTTGTGGAGCCAGGAATCAGCTCCCCTTTTGCACCAGAGTCTTACTGATCCAAGCTATCTCTGTGCCCAGGGAGGGAGGCTGCAGGAGCTCAGCTTTAGGAACACTGTTTGGCAACTCAGCATGGGATCATGAATTGCTCAAAGTATTGCCTGGAGTGAGAAACAAAGGGTTTAGCCCTTGAACAATGTTAAACTGTCTTTTTCTAGAGAGACTTCATTCAGCTTTGTAAATTCAACATTACCTGCCATCTCTTCTCATCTTGGTCAAGATTTGTTCTTATAGAATGTTGCTAGAGCAATAGTGCCTGTGGCTTTGTAAGCTATTTCAGGAGGTGCTGAAGAGCTCTCACCATCTGCTGGCAAAGCTACTTGGGATGAGAGAGGACCTATGTCACTTTTGTCTCATATTAAGATCACATTAATCAACGTTTCACAAATAAATTTCACAGGAGAACAGCAATTCTCAGATTGGTGTTCCTTGGTTTCCGGACACAGAATTCTCCATTGCACTGTTCTGGCTTGATATACTGAAATATAAAACAAGGGGATATGGTCCGGACCCCACAGTTCAGCAGAACCCATCCAAGAGTTGCTGATCTCAAGACCAGCTCAGCAGAGTAGCAGAGTTCAAGCCCAGGTATGCGGCTCTCGGAGGCAAGTAACAGGGCGTTCATGGAGTTGGAGCTGGGGTCCCCATTCTCATCTCTGGAGAGTCCCAGAGGTCTGGTGACCCCACCCCGAATTTTGACAGGGCGAACAGAAATCATGGAGAGTCTCAGACAGGTGGGGGAGAGCTGCCATCCAGCTCTCCCGTAGCTCAACTGACCACGAGACTCCCAGGAAACAAGTGAATTTTGGGTGTTGGACCATCACCTCTGTAGGGCCTCTGAAGCAGCAGGATGAGACTCGCTCAAGATAACAGCCGACACTTTCACGGTCCAGACCCCACAGCTCATCAGAACCCACACACGGGGCCCTGTTCTGAAGAACAGCTTGTCAGAGTAGCCCAAGTAGGCGGCTATCGAAGGCGGAAGTCACCAGACTTTCTTGAGGTGGAGCTGGGGTCCCTATTCCCCACTCTGGCCTGTCCTGGATATCTGGTGGCCCTGCCCACAAACTGCCTTAGCGCAGTCAGCTATCATGCAGAGATAAGACGGGGGAGAGCTGCCATCGGGCTCCCAGGAGGCAATGGATTTTTGGAGTTAGCCCATCACCACTGTAGGGCCTCTGAAACAGCGGTATGAGACTCACTCAGCATAATAGCCACCATTTTTAAAAATAAATTTTAAATTTTATTATACCACCATGAGATAAACAATTACAAAAATGTTCATGTTTGAATTTTGGCCATACAGTGTTCCAGCACCCATCCCTCCACTGGTGCCCATTTCCCACCACTAATGTCCCCGATTCCCTCCATCCTCCCCATAGAGGCAGGTTCTTTATCTCTTTTCTCTCTTACTCTTTCTCTCTCTCTTTCCTCTTCCTTCTCTTACATATTGTCGAGTAAGTATATATATATATATATATATATATATATATACTTAGAGGTTATCGTGTGTATTTTTGTCTGCATTTAATGCTAAGTTCTATGTGGTAATAGCATTTTCGACAATTATTGGCACACTGTTCCCTTCTCTGTCTTACCTAACCTCTACTCCCACATGTGTGTGGTAATTTCCACCTTTGACAATAACTCCTGATCCACCTTTCGCCTGACCTTGGATATTAGTATCATAATATGCATGTATGTATATATAAATATATATATATATGTCATGCAAATAAATGCAGCCATTCTATATCTGTCTCTCTCCTTCTGGATAGTTTCTTTTTTTTTTTTTTTGCTTTTTGGGTCACACTTGGCAATGCTCAGGGGTTAATCCTGGCTCTACACTCAGGACTTACCCCTGGTGGCAATCGAATGATCATATGGGATGCTGGGGAATTGAACCCATGTAGGCCGCATGCAGGGCAAATGCCTTACCCGCTCTGCTATCGCTCCAGCCCCTCCTTCTGGATAATTTCACTCAACATGATCCTCTCCGTGTACATCCATGTATAGGCATATTTCATAACTTGATTTTTCCTAACAGCTGCATAGTATTCCATTGTGTAGATGTACCAAAATTTCTTTATCCAGTCATCAATTCTTGGGCATTCTAGTTGTTTCCTGTCGGGGAACGCTGCCGGGGTCCCCGACAGTGTCAGGACAGAGGTTTTCTTCTACCTCAGAGGATGCCAGGAGAACAGATGAAAACTCACGAGTCCGGTGCAGTTCCAAAAAAGGCTTTTAATAGTACAAAAGCTCTTCCACAGCATTCCAATATAATGAACAAACTTTAGCTCTGGTCCGAACTTAGACCATACAAAAGAGCCTAAGTCTCCCACCAAAGAGAGAGGATCTTGCCCGAGCTGAGTCCTACCCAGAAGGAGCAAAAGGCCAAAGAGCAAAAGGCCAAAAGCCAAAAGCCAAAAAAGCTGAAGGCTGAGGAACCAAAAGGCAAAAGGTCAAGAGGCCTCAAGTCAGCCCCTTATATACACCAAAGTAATCCAAATGGGAGGGGCATGTCAACAAAGAACTCTAAACAGAGTGTAGTGCCACACCTTATTGCAGGTATAAACAAAGGTTATGACAAGGACTAAGGAGATTATCTCTTATGTAAAACACTGGAGAGAGAGGGCTGATATAAAGTAATACATCTTAACTTCATGAGCTTCATGTAATCTAGATGGTACCCACAAGGTCCTTCTTATTATTATCTGCACCAGGGTGATTCTGAGTATCTTGTTCTCATGTACTGAAAGGGTCACTCTTGCCTGCTTAGAGCAAACTAGTATGATCCTTCCTATAGTCTTCCTATAGTCTCAACGTAGCCAGGGTGGTAGTCTCCTGGTAAATTCTAACTGTCCCACGTTGGGTGCAGTGGGTATAAAGAGGAGCTGTGCCCAATCTAGAAAACATAGAAGTCTTAGTAGATGTATAAGTCAGAAGTTATTCAATCAAGGTGACTTCTGTAACTGCCACACCCTCTAGCAGTGTTTACATAGGAAGAGAGGTCTCATTAGAATGAACCTTGATTTAAATAAGATTAAGCTGGGTGTGGGAAAACAACAAAGCTCCCAGATTAGCAAAATCTGTCCTCCAACAGTTTCCAGATTCTGGTCATTGTAAATAATGCTGCTATGAACATAAAAGTAGGGATGGTGTTTCCACTGTGTGTTTTTGGCTTCCCAGGGTATATTTCCAGGAGTGCTATGGCTGGGTCAAATGGGAGTTTAATTTCTAGTCTTTGGAGGAATATCCATATAGTTTTCCAGAAAGGCTGTACCAGGTGACATTCCCACCAACAATGGATGAGAGTCCCCTTTTCCCCACAGCCACGCCAGCACTTGTTGTTCTTACACTTTTGTATATGTGCCAGTCTCTGTGGTGTGAGATGATATCTCATTGTTGTTTTGATTTGCATATCTCCAATGACTAATGATGATGAGCAATTTTTATATGTCTTTTGGCCATTGAATGTTCTTCCTTGTGGAAGTTTCTGTTTATTTCTTCTTCCCATTTTTTGATGGGGTTGACTGTTTTCTTCTTGTAAAGTTCTACCAGTGCCTGATATATCCTGGATATTAACCCCTTATCAGATGGATATTGGGGGATATTCTTTCCAATTCTGTGGACTGCCTTTGTATCTTGGTCATTGTTTCTTTTTGAGGTGCAGAAACTTTTTACTTCATGTAGTCCAAAATGATAATCTTTTCTTTTAGTTGTTTTGTTAGTGGTGTTCTTCTTTAGAGATGTCCTTAGGTTCAATGTCGTGGAGGGGTTTTCCTATATTTTATTCAATGTTCTTTGTGGATTCAAGTCTGATATTGAGATCTTTAATCCATTTTGATCTGATTTTTGTGCATGGTGTTCGAGGTCAAAATTAATTTTTTTACATGTAGCTGCCCAGTTTTCCCAGCACTACTTGTTGAAGAGGCTTTCCTTTTTCCATTTCATACTGTCTACTCCTTTATCAAAGATTAATTGTTCATGTATTTGAGGCTGGTTGTCAGTATACTCAATTCTATTCCATAGGTTCACAGGTCTGTTTTTATTCCAATGCCATGTTTTTTTAATTACCACTGCTTTGTAGTGGTTTGAAGTTGGGAAAGGTTATGCCTCCCATCTTCTTTTTCCCAAGGTTTGCTTTAGCTATCCATGGGGGTTTATTATTTCATACAAATTTCAGAAGTGTTTGGTCAATTTCTTTGAAGAATGTCATGGGTATTCTTATAGGAATGAATAGCTGCCATTTTCGTGTTCCGGACCCCACAGCTCTGCAGAACCCACCCAAGAGGCGCTGATCTCAAGATCAGTTCATCAGAGTAGCCGAGTTCAAGCCCAAGTATGTGGCATTCGGAGGTAGAAGTCACCAGGCGTTCGTGGAGTTGGAGCTGGGGACCCCATTCCCCACTCTGGCCTGTCCTGGAAATCTGGTGGCACTGCCCACGAACTGCCTTAGGGTGGTCAGCCATCACTCAGAGACTCAGACGCGTGGGGGAGAGCTGCCATCCAGCTCTCTCCTAGCTCAGCTGACTATGAGGCTCCCAGGAGGCAAGATGGGTTTTGGGAGTTGGCCCATCATTTCTGTAGGGCCTCGGAAGCAACCAGATGAGACTTGCTCACCATAATAGCCAGTTTTTTGTGGTCCATACCCTACAGCTCATCAGAACCCATCACAGAGGCACTGATCTAAAGACCAGTTCAGCAGAGTAGCCAAGTTCAAGCCCAGATAGGCGGCTATCAGAGACGGAAGTAACCGGATGTTCTTGGAGGTGGAGCTGGGGTTCCTATTCCCCTCTCTGGCACATACCGGAGGCCTGGTGGCCCTGACCACGAACTGTCTTAGGGCGATCATCCATCATGCAGAGACTCAGGCGCATGGGGGAGAGCTGCCATCCGGCTCTCCCCTAGCTCAACTGACCATGAGACTCTCAGGAGGCAAGATGGGTTTTGGGAGTGTGCCCATCGCCTCTGTAGGTCCTCTCAAGCATCCAGATGAAACTCGCTCACCATAATAGCTGCCTTTTTTCATGTCCAGACAATACAGCTCATCAGAACCTTCCCAAGAGGTGCTGATCTCAAGACCAGCTCAGCAGGGTAACCAAGTTCAAGTTGAGGTAGGCAGCTCTCAGAGGTGGAAGTCATCCGGCATTCTTTGATGTGGAGCTGGGGTCCCCATCACCTCTCTGGCCCATCCAGGAGTCCTGGTGACCCTGCCCACCAACTGCCTCAGGGTGATCAGCCATCATGCAGAGACTCAGATGCACTGGGGAGACCTCACATCTGGTTCTCCCTGAGTTGCCTGATCGCAATGGCCGCACGATATATCAAACTAGTAGAACCAGTGATGTTCTAGAATATATTACAATCCACAATGTGAAAGAAATGGAATGAGGTGAGAGTTAGAGAAAGGAGATAAGCAATCTGCCATGGAGGCAGGCTGCAGGGTTTGAAGGGAGGTGGGGACTTTGGTGATGGGAAATAGGCACGGGCGGAGCAATGAGTGTTGAAACACTCTAGAACCAAAACTCAAACACGAACATTTTGTAATTTTTCTATAATAGTGGTATAATAAAATACTTTTTAAAAAAATAGGCATGTGCTATTCGGTGACTACACCTACCAGGCTTTTTATGGAGTCTGGACAGGGCTATCTCCCCCACCCCTTGGCTCCCTCCATAAGTGCCTTTTTCCCCCACCGAACTGCTTCTGCGTCTCTCCACTGCACACCAGGTACTCAGGTGCAGGGCAGCTGTGCTAGATTGATTGGGCATTGGAGTGGAGGCAGGTGTTTCTCCTTGGCCTGTCCTCTGCCAGGCTCCCAGATATCAGAAAACATTGCACAACACAATCACAGTCATCCTCTAGTCTGGACTCCCCAGCCGACCCAAGAGAGAAGCGAGGTAAAGCCCAGGTTGCGGATTTCAGCAACCAAGTCAACCAGGCTTTTTAGGAAGTCTGGACTGGGGCTACGTCCCCACACCTTGGCTCCCTCCATAAAGGCCTGGTGACCCCACCCAGAACTGCTGCTGGGGCTCTTGCCTGGACACCAGGCATTCAGGTGCAGGGCGGAATCTTTGCCTGCCCATCCTGTGCTAGACTGATGGGGAGTCTGGAGTGGGGGCAGGATTTTGCTCCTTGGTCTGTGCTTTGCCAGGCTCCCAGATATCAGAAAACTTCACGTATCACAACCACAGTCACATGTCTGGACTCCACAACTGGACACAGCCAGATTCAAAAGTGAAGCCAAGTTCAAGACCAGGGATGCAGGACTCAGCAGCTATGCCAACACAGGATTTTTAGGCAGCCTGGACTCGGGCCACCTCCCCATACCTTGGCTCCCTCCACAAAGGACTGGTAACTCCACCCAGAACTGCTACAGGGGATTTTGGCCGGACACCAAGTATTTAGGTGCAGAAGTCTCTGCCTGACCACTCTGTGCTAGACTGATGGGGCATCTTGGAGTGGGGGCAGGTATTTGCTCCTTGGCCTGTCCTTTGCCAGGCTCCCAGAAGTCAGAAAACAGCGCAACACAACCACAGTCATCCTGAAGTTTGGACTCCTAGCTGGACACAACTCTATCCCCATGACGCTCAGGCTTCATCTCAAAATCCGGTATTCCACAACGTGTGAGAGTCATAGGCTAGGTAAGACAAAGTAGGGAACTATTCGCTGATAATCATTGAAAATGATGCCATTTGAGAACTTTGCTTTGATTATAGTCAAAAGATGCACATGATAAATTTGAAATGTATTTTTACAATCCACAGAGTGTAAGAAAGGGAAGCAAGTGGAGAGAGGGGGTAGAGGAGAAAGAGAGAAAGGAGGAGATAAAGAATCTGCCTTGGAGGCAGGATCGGGGATAGGTGAGGGAAGTGTGGACATTGGTGGTGGGTAATGGGCATGAGTGGAGGTTTGGGTGTGGAACTCTGTATGACTGAAACTCAAACATGAACATCTTGTAATTTTATATCTCACGGTGGTATAACAAAATATTTTTAAAAAATAAAATACTGCCTCAGTGAGAGAGAAAAGTGAAAATTGCCTGCCTTCAACACAGGCTGTTGGGGGGGGGTGGTAAATCATGGAACATTGGTGGAGGGAAATGGGCACTGGTGGATGGATGGGTCCTGAAACACTGTATGACTGAAACCCAAATATGAACACTTTTGTAACTGATATCTTACAGTGGTATAATAAAAAATAAAAAACAAGGGATAGACAATATTTAAATGACAATTCTGTAACAATACATTAAGAAAATGATATTACCACGTGGTTGTGAAAAAGGATAGAATTAAAAGTGAATGATAGATGGCATAGGGAACTGGTGGATTCTTGGGGGGACATTGAGGGCAGGTGGGCGCAAACCAGCACCATGATGCTGATTCCATGTCCCATGTTACACAAACCAAAATGTAAAGAAACATGGCATCTGCAGGAGCACCTGAGTCAGGGCGCTGTGCTCCACAGATCTCCTAGACTGACAGCATCTCATAGGAACAGGAGTTGTGAGGGGACAGTGCTGGGATCACAGACAGGATCCTCCCTGCAGGGCAGATCCTGGCAGCAAAGGGCACTCAGGACCACAGCCCAGGCTGCAGCCAGGAGCAGGTGCATAGGGCAGAGTCCCCACCCTCACCCACCCCACACTCTCTCTATTGAAACAACATGTTCATGATGATTCGTTACAGGCTCTTATTGTTCAGCCCAATTCACGACCATTATCTCCTCTCCACCTTTTTCTCCATCCTCAAGCACCCCTCCACCTTCCCCATAGCCGACCCACAATAATTAATTTTACGTTGCTTTACCACTGTGCAGATAATGAAAGGGTCAAGAAATATTTCCTGGAAGGAAATTTGTGAAACATGTTGTATCTCACCATGGGGACATTAAGTTCTTGTCTGAGGGTTTCTGAGATCCCAGAGTTAAGACTTTGGCAGACAGGCTGAGGGTTTTACCCCAAGTCCTCAAGTTTCTGTTTTCAAAGAAAAACACCTGAAACAGCCATCTAGGAAAGATACTGTGCATGGTCTGGAGACTTCTTTCCAAATACTTTATTCCTTGGAGAGTTTGCAAAAGGTTACTTGATGACAATGTTAAATACATGGTTTCTAGTATCTGTAGAAATATCGAGAGCTAAAAACCATAACACAAGTTTGATGGGCTTCTTGTGAGGCTCTGCTGGATGGCGGGCCGTCTTCCCTCTTGGGCACCTCATGATCAGCTGGGCATAGGGAGAGCTGGTAGTAGCTCTACCCTGTGCCTCCGAGTCTCTGGATCAGGCATATCTGGGTTTGAAATCCTCCATTTCCAAGTCCGGTAGTTTCCCTGTTCATACTCCAGGTCCAAATTGTCTTTCACTTGGGTCTCTTGCTCTCCTGACTCCAAAAGTTTATCTGAATCTGGAGTTACAACTTATTTATCTTCATTTTCACGCAAAAACTAAAACTCCTATTGGGTGTGTCGGAGAAATGGTTGTCCTTATTTGCAGCGAACCCTCACTCTTATGCCCTCTTCTCCTTCCTTCTTTTCTGTCAGAAGCGTTCCTGTTGTACTGAGTTTCTTTGTTGTAAGCATTTGTATTTTAGCAGTGTTTTATCACAGCTTCTGCACCCACATGTTCAGCGTCCTCTTCAATATAACACAGGTTCCAAGAGTATCTTCTACTCTCCAGCAGAGACACAGCTGTCCACTGCACAATGGGCCTCTCCGGTCATCTTCCATAATATTGCATTTATGTTCACATTTGGAAAGAAAATCAAAATCAATAATTCCACCATACACAAAGCTGGACTCCACTGCTCTGTCAAGAACTGCCAATGAATGAAATGGTTTGTTTTTGCAACTGAATTTTCCTGGCCTTCACAATCAGGTATGGGCATTCTCCCCTCTTTTCCCTGTTCTTTGGGAGGCCCAATGGTGTGCCCATGAACTGCCTCAGGTGTCAAAGCTGTCTCCTCCAGGCAGCCATGATCTAGAGATTCATAGATAAATCTAGAAAGAGACAGATAAAACATAGAAATGGAATTTCTGGGCCCCACGGCCACATTTGCAGGCTCATGACCTCTCAAAATCTAGTATACTGATATGCCAAGCATGGCATCACGTTTAATAGATGTAAGAATAAGGCACCCAGCAACAAAAGATGTAGTCACAAAGCATATTCTGTAACAACATTCCTATACAAAGGGCTTAATGGCCCAATGGCTCCATCACGAGATTGATGTTGCCTTTAGCCATCGAGTACAATGGTTCATCAACTCATCGAATTTCATCTAAGATAATATTTCTTGACCATATTTAGCAATTAGCTATAACAAGCAAAATAAAAATAATTATTGAGGGTGTGCTAGGGGAAAGGCTTATGCAGTGGTTGAGAGAACTGGAAATAAATACTGTTTGAATTTCCAATGGTGGTAGATTTGGGGCTAAACTGGATATGTGTAAGAAATCAACATAAATGTCATTGTTTAAAGGATTGCATAGAAGGGCACTGCATTTGATTCCCCCACAGGTGTGTGTGTGATTCTTGCATCTCCGTGGACCCCAAGCTGCCCCAGGGAAGAGCGGAAACTCCATCAACGGGAACCAAGGCAAACTGCCTTGGTTTCACCCCCGACCGACCCTTGGACCTGGGCTTCTGGGAAACAACTCCACTCCCCACAGGTATGTGTGTGATTCTTGCATCTCCGCGGACCCCAAGCTGCCCCAGGGAAGAGTGGAAACTCCATCAACGGGAACCAAGGCAAACTGGCTTGGTTTCACCCCAGACCGACCCTTGGGCCGTGCGCTTCTGGGAAACGCCTCCACTCCCCCACAGGTGTGTGTGTGTGTGTGATTCTTGAGTCTCCGGGACCCCAAGCAGCCCCAGGGAAGAGCGGAAACTTCATCAACGGGAACCAAGGCAAACTGCCTTGGTTTCACCTCAGACCGACCCTTGGGCCCTGTGCTTCTGGGAAACACCCCCACTCCCCGCACAGGTGTGTGTGTGTGTGTGTGTGTGTGGTGTGTGTGATTCTTGAGTCTCCACGGACCCCAAGCTGCCCCAGGGAAGAGCGGAAACTCCATCAGCGGGAACCAAGGCAAACTGCCTTGGTTTCACCCCAGACCAACCCTTGGGCCCTGCGCTTCTGGGAAACGCCTCCACTCCACCCACAGGTGTGTGTGTGTGATTCTTGAGTCTCCACGGACCCCAAGCTGCCCCAGGGAAGAGCGGAAACTCCATCAACGGGAACCAAGGCAAACTGCCTTGGTTTCACCCAGACCGACCCTTGGGCCCCTGCGCTTCTGGGAAACGCCCCACTCCCCCCACAGGTGTGTGTGTGTGTGTATTCTTGAGTTTACACGGACCCCAAGCTGCCCCAGGGAAGAGCGGAAACTCCATCAACGGGAACCAAGGCAAACTGCCTTGGTTTCACCCCCGACCGACCCTTGGGCTGTGCGCTTCTGGGAAACGCCCCACTCCCCCACAGGGTGTGTGTGTGTGATTCTTGAGTCTCCGCGGACCCCAAGCTGCCCCAGGGATGAGTGGAAACTCCATCAGCGGGAACCAAGGCAAACTGCCTTGGTTTCACCCCGGACCGACCCTTGGGCCCTGTGCTTCTGGGAAACGCCTCCACTCCCCCCACAGGTGTGTGTGTGTGTGATTCTTGAGTCTCCGTGGAGACCCCAAGCTGCCCCAGGGAAGAGCGGAAACTCCATCAACGGGAACCAAGGCAAACTGCCTTGGTTTCACCCGCCGACCGACCCTTGGGCCCTGCGCTTCTGGGAAACGCCTCCACTCCCCCACAGGTGTGTGTGTGATTCTTGCGTCTCCCTGGACCCCAAGCTGCCCCAGGGAAAGAGCGGAAACTCCATCAACGGGAACCAAGGCAAACTGGCCTTGGTTTCACCCCGGACCGACCCTTGGGCTGTGCGCTTCTGGGAAACGCCTCCACTACCCCCACAGGTGTGTGTGTGTGTGTGTGATTCTTGAGTCTCCGTGGACCCCAAGCTGCCCCAGGGATGAGCGGAAACTCCATCAACAGGAACCAAGGCAAACTGCCTTCGTTTCACCCCGGACCGACCCTTGGGCCCTGCGCTTCTTGGAAACGCCTCCACTCTCCCCACAGGTGTGTGTGTGTGATTCTTGAGTCTCCACGGACCCCAAGCTGCCCCAGGGAAGAGCGGAAACTCCATCAACGGGAACCAAGGCAAACTGCCTTGGTTTCACCCCGGACCGACCCTTGGACCGTGCGCTTCTGGGAAATGCCTCCACTCCCCACAGGTGTGTGTGTGATTCTTGAGTCTCCGCAGACCCCAAGCTGCCCCAGGGAAGAGCGGAAACTCCATCAACGGGAACCAAGGCAAACTGCCTTGGTTTCACCCCCAGACCGACCCTTGGGCCGTGCTCTTCTGGGAATCGCCTCCACTCCCCACAGGTGTGTGTGTGTGTGTGATTCTTGAGTCTCCGCAGACCCCAAGCTGCCCCAGGGAAGAGCGGAAACTCCATCAACGGGAACCAAGGCAAACTGCCTTGGTTTCACCCCGGACCGACCCTTGGGCCCTGCGCTTTTGGGAAACGCCTCCACTCCCCCAACAGGTGTGTGTGTGATTCTTGCATCTCCGCGGACCCCAAGCTGCCCCAGGGAAGAGCGGAAACTCCATCAACGGGAACCAAGGCAAACTGCCTTGGTTTCACCCCGGACCGACCCTTGGGCCCTGCGCTTCTGGGAATCGCCTCCACTCCCCCCACAGGTGTGTGTGTGTGTGATTCTTGAAGTCTCCACGGACCCCAAGCTGCCCCAGGGAAGAGCGGAAACTCTATCAACGGGAACCAAGGCAAACTGCCTTGGTTTCACCCCCACACCGACCCTTGGGCCGTGCTCTTCTGGGAAACGCCTCCACTCCCCACACAGGTGTTGTGTGATTCTTGAGTCTCCGCAGACCCCAAGCTGCCCCAGGGAAGAGCGGAAACTCCATCAACGGGAACCAAGGTAAACAGCCTTGGTTTCACCCCGACCGACCCTTGGACCGTGCGCTTCTGGGAAACTCCTCCACTCCCCCACAGGTGTGTGTGTGATTCTTGCGTCTCCGTGGACCCCAGCTGCCCCAGGGAAGAGTGGAAACTCCATCAACAGGAACTAAGGCAAGCTGCCTTGGTTTCACCCCAGACCGACCCTTGGGCCCTGTGCTCTTGGAAACGCCACAACTCTCCCCACAGGTGTGTGTGATGATTCTTGAGTCTCCGTGGACCACAAGCTGCCCCAGGGAAGAGTGGAAACTCCATCAACGGGAACCAAGGCAAACTGCCTTCGTTTCACCCCCGGACCGACCCTTGGGCCCTGCGCTTCTGGGAATCGCCTCTACTCCCCCCACAGGTGTGTGTGTGATTCTTCAGTCTCCGCAGACCCCAAGCTGCCCCAGGGAAGAGCGGAAACTCCATCAACGGGAACCAAGGCAAACTGCCTTGGTTTCACCCCGACCGACCCTTGGGCCGTGCGCTACTGGGAAACGCCTCCACTCCCCCACAGGTGTGTGTGTGTGATTCTTGCGTCTCCGTGGACCCCAAGCTGCCCCAGGGAAGAGTGGAAACTCCATCAACGGGAACTAAGGCAAACTGCCTTGGTTTCACCCCCCCGCCCCCGGAGCGACCCTTGGGCCCTGCGCTTCTGGGAATCGCCTCCACTCCCTCACAGGTGTGTGTGTGTGATTCTTGTGTCTCCACGAGACCCCAAGCTGCCCCAGGGAAGAGCGGAAAATCCATCAACGGGAACCAAGGCAAACTGCCTTGGTTTCACCCCCACCGACCCTTGGGCCGTGCGCTTCTGGGAAACGCCTCCACTCCCCGACAGGTGTGTGTGTGATTCTTGAGTCTCCAGCGGACCCCAAGCTGCCCCAGGGAAGAGCGGAAACTCCATCAACGGAAACCAAGGCAAACTGCCTTGGTTTCACCCCCGGATCCCTTGGTCCCTGCGCTTCTGGGAACATCCCAAAACTCAAAACCGCGCGGAAGCTAGCCAGTCCACGCGACCCTCTCTACTACCTACCTTGCATGAAGTACCAGTGAACCTTGGTTCCTACATCCTTGCCACCCAACCAAACTCTGCAAACATACCAGACACCTACTAACTGTACTATCTAGTCACCCAAGAACTCACATTTGCAACCTACAATTGTCATAATGGTAAAGCAACGCAAAATTCCATCAACTCTGTGAGTGAAGTCACTGGTCCAGATGAGTCTAGCAATACCAATGTGTAGTAAAACCTCTCTGAAAAAGAATTTCGGAAAGAAAAGTTTAGGATTCATGATGAATTCAAAGAAGCAATGGAATGCAAAATCAATAAAATACAAGAGGACATGAGAGAAGAAGTGAGGAAAATGCAAAGGGAAATGACAGATATTAAAAATGAGGTAAATGAAATAAAAAACACAGTGGAAGGCCATCATAGCAGAATAATAGCTACGGAAGAAAGAATTAGTGATCTCGAAGACGCGTTCCAAAGATTCTCTACACAACACCAGAACATAGAAAAAAAGACTCACAATTACCGAACAGACAACAGGAGATAATCGGGATGAAGCCAGAAGAAACAACATACGGATCATTGGGGTCCCAGAAGGGCAAGAAGAAAACCCTGATGAAGAAGAAACAGTCACAGCCATCATTGCTGAGAAGTTCCCGGAACTAAAGAACGCTTGCCTCAAGATCCAGGAGGCCCGTAGGATACCAGCTGAAAGAAACCCCAACAAGAATACTCCAAGACACATCTTAATTAAAATGACAAAAACTATAGATAGAGAAAGAATACTGAAAGCAGCAAGATCAAAGAAGGAAATCACATACAAAGGAACATCTTTAAGATTTACAGAAGACTTCTCTGATGAAACACTCCAAGCCCAAAAACAATGGTGGGATATTGTGAAAAGGCTCAATGAACTGCAGGCTTCACCAAGAATTCTTTATCTGGCCAGGCTCACATTCAGATATGAAGGAAAGATACACAACTTCATGGATAATCAACAACTCAGGAACTCATGGACTCAAAACCAACTTTAAAAGATGGACTGAAGAGTTTACTGTAATGCGACCAAACCCATAAGCACTACAAACACAAAAAGAAAGATGGCACAAAATCCAATGACAATAATCTCTCTCAATGTCAATGGTCTAAATGCACCAATTAAGAGACACAGAGTGACAAAATGGATTAAAAAATTGAACCCAACATTCTGCTGTCTACAAGAAATGCATCTGAATAAGCAGAACAAACACAGACTCAGAGTCAAAAGGTTGGAAGACCATTCTCCATGCAAACAACTCCTCCAAAAAGGCTGGTGTGGCCATATTAGTATCAAATAATATAGACTTCCAGGCTGAAAAAGGTTAGAAGGGACAACGAAGGCCACTTCTTACTAATTAAGGGGGTATGTACACCAGGAAGAAAATTACACTACTAAACATATACGCACCCAACGAGGGGCCAGCAAAATACATAAAACAACTGCTAAGAAACCTCAAAGAAGACATTAACAGTAGCACAATAATAGTTGGAGACTTCAACACTGCTCTATCAACGATGGATAGATCAACAAGACTGAAATTCACCAAGGGAATATTGGCCCTGAAGGAAGAAATGGAAGAAAGGGAGCTAGTAGATATATAAAGGGCTTTTCATGCCAAAAAAAGCTGAATACACATTTTTCTCTAGTGCACATGGAACATTCTCCAAGATAGACCACATGCTGAGCCACAAAGCATACCTCAATAAAATTAAAAAGATAGAAATTGTGTCAGCTATCTTTTCAGACCATGATGCACTGAAAATGGAAGTTAACCGTACACAGAAACAGGGAGTCAAACCAAACACCTGGAAACTGAACAGCTCACTCCTGAACAACAAATGGGTCATAGAAGAAATCAAACAGGAAATCCAAAGATTTCTGGAAACAAATGAAAATGAAGACACCAACTATAAGAACTTGTGGGACACGGCAAAGGCCGTGTTAAGAGGGAAGTTTATAGCTCTACAGGCATTCATCAGGAAACAAAAAAGGGCCCACATAAATAACCTGACTACACAGCTGAAGACATTTGAGAAAGACCAACAAAAGGAGCCCAACCCAGGCAGAAAAAAAGGAAATAATAAAACTTAGAGAGGAAATCAATGAGTTGGGAACCAAAAAAAACAATCCAAAAGATTAATGAAACCAAGAGCTGGTTTTTTGAAAAAATAAACAAGATTGACAAACCATTGGCAAGACTTTAAGGACAGGGAAAGAGAGAACCCAAATAAACAGAATCAGAAATGAAAATGGTGACATCACAACAGAAACCACAGAAATCCAAAAAGATCATCAGAGATTACTTTGAGAGCCTGTATGCCGTGAAACATGAGAATCTAGAAGAAATGGATCAATTCCTGAAGTCCTATAACCTCCCACGGCTGAAACAAGAAGACCTCCAATACCTGAATAAGCCTATCACCATTGAGGAAATAGAAACAGTAATTAAAAGTCTTCCCAAACACAAAAGCCCAGGTCCAGACGGATTCCCTAGTGAACTCTACCAAAGCTTTAAGGAGGACCTACTGCCTGTCCTGTTCAAGCTCTTCCAGGAAATAGAAGAAACAGAAACACTCCCAAACAGCTTCCACGAGGCACATATCACCCTGATACCCAAAGCAGGGAGAGACAACACAAAGAAAGAAAACTACAGAGCAATATCCCTGATGAACACGGATGCTAAGATCTTCAACAAAATACTAGCAAACAGAATCCAAAGACTCATCAAGAAGATTATAAATCATGACCAAGTAGGAATCATCCCGGGAATGCAAGGATGGTTCAACATCCGCAAGTCAATCAACATAATACATCATATCAATAAGAGAAAAAATAAAAACCATATGATCCTATCAATAGACGCAGAGAAAGCATTTGACAAGATCCAGACCCGTTCATGATTAAAACCCTCCAGAAAATGGGAATTGAAGGGACTTTCCTCAAGATAGTTACAGCCATCTACCAAAAGCACACAGCGAGCATCATTCTCAATGGGGAAAAGTTGAAAGACTTCCCCCTGAGATCAGGGACAAGACAAGGTTGCCCACTCTCACCTCTTTTATTCAAGATAGTACTGGAAGTACTTGCCATAGCAATCAGAGAAGAAAAGGACATCAAGGGCATCCAGATAGGCAAGGAAGAAGTCAAGCTATCATTATTTGCAGATGACATGATATTATACCTAGAGAACCCTAAACTCTCTACCAAAAAACTCCTAGAAACAATAGACGCATATAGTAGAGTGGCAGGATACAAAATCAACACCCAAAAGTCGGTGGCTTTCCTATATACAAATAACGAAAGAGAAGAAAGGGATATTAAGGAAACAATTCCATTCACAATTGTGCCACAGAATATCAAATACCTAGGAATCAACTTACCCAAGTGTGTAAAGGACCTGTACAAAGAAAACTACAAGACACTACTCCAAGAGATAAAAGAGGACAAAAGGAAATGGAAACATATTCCCTGCTCATGGATGGGGAGAATCATCATTGTCAAAATGGTAATACTCCCTAGAGTTCTGTACAGATTCAATGCAGTCCCTATAAGGATACCGCCGACCCCTTGGCTGGGTGCGGTACTTCCTAAAATGGGCAGTTAAGATGGTGCTTCCCTAAAAAGGGTGTCCACAACCCTTAAACTGTTTGTGCTTGGTGTGCTTGGCGTTTTCTGACTTAGCTCTGTGGGCGCGGGGAAAAGCGGGCAGTAGTTTTCTTATACACAATTATGCTAAAACAAAGATGTATAAACCAGGGGAAGGGTGGCCGGGCTCCTAGGGATTGTTGTCGGGGTCCTGGGGTGTAGCCTCTAAACCTGTGTGAAAATGGGCTTTGTTTAGTCAAATTTTAAAATATTTTGATAGGTTGTTTGGTGCGGTCGGGGCGGCGTAGTCGTCCTTTGTTGTGTGGGGGAGGTCCGGAAGAAGGGAAGCCAGGGGGGAGGGCCAGGCCCTTTATCGGGGTTGTTCCAAGATAAAGTGTTGCTGTGCGTTGTCGGTAGAGTTTCTTTATGTAAAACAGAGGAGGGGTGTTAGTGATCTTCCGTTGGCCCGTCTAGGGTTTGGTGCAAAAACAGTTTCTTTCCTTGTCTCTGCAGGGGTGTTTGGTATTGTGGTCGTGGGTGGGGTGTGCCCCAAAACATAGTGTGGGAGGTCTTAGGGTGGGCCCTCAGTGCTGACACAATTTTTAAAGCATCCAGAGGCACAAGGGGAGACTATAGAAGTGGTGTCTTCGTTGTTGAAAAAGAAAAGTTTCTAAACCGTGTTCATGCTCCCATGACATTCTTCAAAGAAATTGACCAAACACTCCTGAAATTTGTATGGAAAAATAAACCCCCAAGGATAGCTAAAGCAATCCTCGGGAAAAAGAAGATGGGAGGCATCACCTTTCCCAACTTCAAACTGTACTACAAGGCAATAGTAATTAAAACAGCATGGTATTGGAATAAAAAACAGACCTGTGGACCTATGGAATAGAATTGAGTATCTTGACACCCAACCTCAAACACATGATCATTTAATCTTTGATAAAGGTGCAATGAGTCTAAAATGGAGTAAGGAAAGCCTCTTCAACAAGTGGTGTTGGGAAATCTGGGCAGTGACATGTAAAAAAATGAATTTGGGCCTGTGTCTAACACCATGCACAAAAATCAGATCAAAGTGGATTAAAGATCTCAATATCAGACTTGAATCTATAAAGTACATTGAAGAAAATATAGGAAAAACCCTCCACGACATTGAAGCTAAAGGCATCTTCAAAGGTGAAACATCACTAACAAAGCAACTCGAAGAAAAGATAAACATATGGGATTACATGAAACTTAAAAGCTTCTGCACCTCAAAAGAAACAGTGACTAAGATACAAAAGCAGTCCACAGAATGGGAAAGAATATTCACCCAATACCCATCTGATAAGGGGTTAATATCCAGGATATATCAGGCACTGGTAGAACTTTAGAAGAAGAAAGCAAACAACCCCATCAAAAAATGGGGAGAAGATATGAACAGAAACTTCAGCAAGGGAAGAAATTCGAATGGCAAAAAAACATATGAAAAAATGCTCATCATCACTAATCATCAGAGAGATGCAAATCAAAACAACAATGGGATACCACTTTACACCACAGAGACTGGCACATATTCAAAAGAGCAAGAACAACAGGTGCTGGCGTGGATGTGGGGAAAAGGGGACACTCATCCATTGTTGGTGGGAATTCCGGCTGGTACAGCCTTTCTGGAAAACAATATGGACTTTCCTCCAAAAACTAGAAATTGAACTCCCATTTGACCCAGCCATACCACTCCTGGGAATCTACTCTGGGAAACCAAAAATACGTAGCGGAAACACCATCCCTACTTTTATGTTCATAGCAGCATTATTCACAATAGCCAGAATCTGGTAGCAACCAGAGTGCCCCAAAATCAATGACTGGATAAAAAAGCCCTGGTACATCTACACAATGGAATACTATGCAGCTGTTAGGAAAAATGAAGTTATAAAATTTGCCTACAAATGGATGGACATGGAGAAGATTATGTTGAGCGAAATTAGCCAGAAGGAGAGAGACAGATACAGAATGACTGCATTTATCTTCATAGCATAAATATATAGGTACATATTATGATACCAATATCCAAGTTCAAGTCAAACATATATCAGGAGGTCTTGTCAAAGGTGGAAATTATCACAAACGTGTGGGAGTCAGAGGCTAGGTGAGACAGAAAATGGAACAGTGTGCTAACAATTGTCGAGGGTACTAATGCCAACCTAGAACTGAACATTAAATAGAGGCAAAAAGATACACATGACAACCCTTTAATGTATGTTCTGTAATCCATAGTCTGGAGGGAAGGAAAAGAAAGAGAGAGAGAAATGGAAAGAAATAAAGAACCTGCCATGGAGGAGGGCTGGGACAGGGGGAGGGAACCGGGGACGTTGGTGGTGGGAGATGGGCACTGGTGGTGGGATGGGTGCTGCAACACTGTATGACCAAAACCCAAATATGAACTTTTTAATTGTATATCTTTCTAATTGTAAAAAATAAAAAAAATTAAAAAAATTTTTAAAAATGGCAGCCCTCATGGTGTGGGGGTTCCTCTGGCTTCTTGCAAGTCTCCGCTGGGGTGGTGGGCCAGGGCTAGAATCCGCCATCCCTCCCTGATGCCTCGTTATCAGTTTGGCACAGGGAGAGCAAGTAGCAGCTCTGCCCCATATGTGTGAGTCACTCAATATTGCACACAAATCCCCATAGCAATCAATTCCCTGCAACATTGTCTCCATTTTCCCAACCATTCCTCAGCTTGCCCCTCTGCGGAGCACCACAATAATTTATTTCATATTGTTTTCACCACTAAATGACACATGGAATGAACAAAATATTTCATAGTTTATGAGGAAAGTTTGTGAAACAGGAGGTATGCCACCCTAGGGATATTGAGCCCTTTTCTGTGAGTTACTGAACTGTCACTGTCTTCCCATTGTTCATCGATTTGCTCGAGTGGGCACTAGTAACATCTCCATTAGTCCTGTCACAAGCAAGTGCAACCCAAGGGCATATACTTTCTCCAGGGACAGGAGGAGCCCGAAACCATTCTTCAGGTTATGGAACCGAGGTCCATAATAATTACTAGTCTTTGGCATAAAAAGTAAATAAAACAAGTGTAGCTTGCCAAGCTTACCATGTAGGTGGCATAGTCTCAGTATGCTCTAAACCCGAGCATTTACTGATGAAACTTAAAGGGGGAAGATCAGGTTTTCTCTTGGATGGAGCTCTGAGGAACTATGGAGTCTGGATGCTGAGAATGACTAACTGCAAGATGTGTGGTTTGCTCTGGCTTCTTGCTAGGCTTACTGGTATCAGTCAAAACATGTCTAGAACTGTTTACTATGTATAAATGTAAAAGAACTTGGGAAGAACCTTATGCTAAATATAGTATCCTATGAAAATATCGCGTGCCCGCTTTTGCAGCCGCACGCCAAGTTAAATGTGGGACTGGCGTGGGTGGGTCTCCTCTTCTGGGGGCATGGAGGCAGAGGAAAGGGCAGGGCCCAAGACTCCACCTCTAGTCCAGCCAGCATGGTCTCTCCAAAGCTCATGAGAGCAAACCCTTGGAGCAATGTTGGACTCAGCCAGGGGATGGCTGAGCCCCTTACCGGGAGGTGAGCTCCATGGGTTGCTTCCACATGGGGGCCAGCCGAACAACACAGCTGTGGGTCTGAAGTGGATGGGTCTGGATCTCTTCCTGGGTTGCAAATTAGCTGAGTCTGGCGTGGGTGAGTCTCTCTCCTCTTGGGCAACTGGCATGGAGTTGGAGGAAAGGGCAGGGCCCAAAACTCCACTCCGAGTCTGGCCAGCATGGTCTCTCCCCCGCTCATGAGAGAAAACCCTTGGAGCAATGTTGGACTCGGCCAGGGGATGGCCGAGCCACTTACCAGTTTCTCTTCAGATCACATAAAAAGCTGTCACTGCAAGTTAATATATTTCCACTCAGGTTGGGAGGGTTTATCTCAAGTTCTCAGTTGACTATTTTCAATATAATAACCTGAAGTAGGCATCCAAGAAGGATTTTGTGCATGGTCTGCTGACTTGATTCCTATATTCTGTGCCATTGGAGAGTTTTAACAACACAATAAATATGTCAATATTAAAAATAGTTTCTAGTCTTTATAGAAATATCAAGAGCAAGAAATAAGATGATAAGCTTGACTTATTTCTAAAAAATTATGAAAACTTTAAACATACTGATTCCAAAATGTCTCACATCAAATTCTGACATCAAATCCCAGAGCAGGTGCAGGATCTGTGCATTCGGAGGGTCTCTGTGAGGGAGCAAGTCTTGTCAGCCCCAACTCTCAGTGGGAGACAATCTGCCTGTAATGTGGAGAACATAGGGTCCCAGAGCCGCATTGAGTTTTCAGAATCACTGAACATGAGGTTCTGAGGGACCCAGATGCGCACCACTGGTTTTGACCAAGTCTACAGCTATGAATTTGTCTCCATAATGAAGATGCAAATATATTAAAGTCACTGCACTAAGTACAGGCATATCTGTATCAGAGAACATCTCACAACTGGAGACACTTCCTCCAAGTAGAGGTGAGAAACAGCACCATCCATGGACTGGTCATGGAAAACCCTCTTCATGCTCGCAATGGCAGCAGGTAAGGGTCCCAGTTCCTGGACTATGTAGGGAGTCAGGGCCATAAAGGGGAGTCTATCCACTCCTGTCTGCTGTCCACAGATGTGCACTCACAGGGGCAGCTGGTGCAGTCAGGGGCTGAGGTGAGGAAACCTGGGACATCAGTGAAGATCTCCTGCAAGGCATCCGGATACACCTTCACTGACTACTGGATGCACTGGGTGCGGCAGACCCAGGGACAAGAACTTGAGTGGATGGGAAGAATAAACCCTTATAATGGTAATACAAACTATGCACATAAGTTCCAGGGCAGAGTCTCCTTCGCTGCAGACAAGTCTAAGACCACAGCCTACATGGAACTGAGCAAACTGAGAACTGAGGACTCAGCTGTTTATTACTGTGCAAGACACAGTGTGACAACCACATCCTGAGTGTGTTAGAAACCTGAGGAGAGGCAGCTGTGCAGGATGAGGAGATGACAGGGACACTGACCCTCCTGACTTCTTCCTCAGAAATTCAGGTCTGAGACACAGGACAGGACTCACAGAATCAAGGGTCATTTGAGGGAAAGCCTCAGTGTCTCTCTTTCTCTTTCACCACAGCCAAGGGAACGATGCTTCTCTCAAGAACACCTGCAGCCAGTCACATTTTCTAGTAGGAATGTGCAGTGGAGCTTCCCAGATAGCATCGGAAGAACCTTATGTAAATTTGGGCTGGTGTCACTGCAGGTCTGTGGATCTGAGATGCACCCATGGTGACTCCCTTTGTCACTTGTCTTTCCATTGTTCATTGATTTGCTCGAGCGGGTACCAGTAACATCTCCATATGTTGTTGCAAGGAAGTGTAGCCCAAGGGCATCTGCTAGCTCCAGGAACATGTAGAGACTCAAATTATTCCTTCAGGTCATGGGAATGAGATCTATAATTGTTACTGGTTTTTGGCATAGCAAATACAACACGGGTAGCTTGCCAGGCTCTGCTGTGTAGGTGGTATACTCTCAGTAGCAGGCTCTCATCTCCAGCTTTACTGATGAACCTCAATAGGGGAGATCTGTTTTTCTCTTAGCTATAGCTCTGAGGAGCTGTGGATTCCAGATATTAAGAATGACTGACCTCATGGTGCGGGAGTTCCTCTGACTTCTTGTTAGGCTCACTGGGATAATGGGCCTTGGCTAGAATATGCCTAGAACTGTATACGGTGTATAAATGTGAAAGATTCTGGAATGAACCTGATCCTAACTTTCAGTATTATCTAAGACTGTCCCACGACCACAGAGAGGCTACACAATGGTGCAGCAGTGGATATGAAGTATCTCTTTTCAGGGTTTGCTGACTGTGATGGTTGGGAGTTTGCAGCCACGCCTTCCAACATGGAGGTGGAGGAATGGGAGGAGGAGCCCAAATCCCCACTCCAAGTCCAGCCAGCGTGGCCCTCCCCCGCATGAATGAGAGAACCCTTGGAGCTATGTTGGACTTGGCCAGGGGCTAGCCAAGCCATTTACTGCCCTCTGAGCTTCATGGACACACCAGGCTCACAGCTGTTCCAGCAACATCAGAAGAGAGATACTCCAGACCCAACCACTCCAGACCCACAGCTGCGCCGCTCTGCCCCACGTGGAAGCAGCCCATGGAGTGACTCCCTTTATAACATATCACTGCATCACTGTCTTCCCACTGTTCATTGATTTGCTCGAGTGGGCACTAGTAACATCTCCATGAATCCTGTCACAAGCAAGTATAACCCAAGGGCATCTGCTTGCTCCAGGGACAGGAGGAGCCTGAAACCATTCTTCAGGTCATGGAACTGAGGTCCATAATCATTATTCGTTTTTGGCATAACAAGTAAATAAAACATGGGTAGCTTGCCAGGCTTTGCCATGTAGGTGGTATAGTCTCAGTAGAAGGCTCTCATCTCAAGCATTTACTGATGAAACTTAAAGCGGGAAGATCAGGTTTTTCTCTTGGTTGGAGCTCCATGAGCTCCAACATGGAGTCTGGATGTTGAGAATGACTGACTGCATGATGTGTGGTTTTCTCTGGTTTCTTGCTAGGCTTACTGGTATCAGTTAGAAACTGTCTAGAACTGTATACAATGTATAAATGTGAAAGATCTTGGGAAAGACCTTATCCTAAAATCAACAATCTCTAAGAATATCCAAGAAAGCCAAGGGAGCTGTGGGTCTGGCATGGGTGGTCTCTCCCCGCCCATGAAAGCAAACCTTTGGAGCAATGTTGGACTTGGCCAGGGGCTGGCCGAGCCCCTTACCGGGAGGTCAGCTCCATGGGTTGCTTCCTTTACACACTTTTTTTAATAATTTCTGTGTATCAGCAAGAACCCTTTTTCCCTGAGATGAGATCTGGTGTTGGTGAATCCCCTTGCAGTTTTGTGGAGCCCTGCCACTATGCGCATGTTTTAATCTCCATAGTTCTAAACTGGGATTCTGACATTGGACAAGAGAGAGTGGAGAAGGTGACGCAATATGACAGGAACTATGTTCACATTTCTACTATCATGTGCTACTGTATAGGAACTTGCCAGTGTTAACTGTCTGAAGTCTTGATGTTGGGGGAATCAAAGCCCATGTTCAGGGGAAGGGAATTACCTAGTATAGACACAGGATCTGGGATGTGTCCAGAATGGCTGGCAGCAGCATGGACCAGCAACAGACTCTTGGACAAGACCTCAGGTGCTGCTCCCTCCCTTCATCCCAGGACTCATGTATGCAAGCTTTTCGTACACAGGGTCTGAGCTCCCCTATTTTCTTCCTCGGAAATATTTTGTTGATTGAGACATTAAGTTTATGGATTCTTTTCCATCTGGAAATAAACGATCAAACTCCATTACATTCTTGCACTTCATATATAGTGCTGACACTTAGGGACAATTACATGTACTAGATAAGTGTATAATGGAGAGATCTGCATGTCTCCTATGAATGTCCACTGGGAAGACCAGAGTAGAAATGGCAGTGACTACCTGATGGACTATCAAACATGCAGACACAGTGTTACTGGGCACATGGGCACATCTGTAGTTGCATATGAACTTTGCTTTTTATACAGCCTCCATGAGTCATATTTGCTCTTGGGAAAATGATATAAAAACATCAAAATGGTCCATCAATTGACAAATGAACAACACCTTTCTCCTGATAGGGGAATGTGCTATCTGATGTGAGAATGTGTTTTTATTCCATTCCCTAGGGGAACATTGACCATACAAAATTCAGGATGACCCTTGGACAGTTCCTGAAAGAACAGTAATCACTGACCAACCAAGATCAACTCAGAGTCCAGAAGCCTAACCAAAGGTCAGCCTGGACATCCAGTGTGGGTAGAGCAGAAAGTTACAGAAAGATACTGGGCCAAGAACAGTCCTGAAATCAAACCTCTAGGATTATTCAATGCTCCTTTCTCGCCTCTTCATAAAAACAGACTCTGTTTTGTTCCCCTCGGTTACTAAACAGCTACCTACAATTGTGTAGTGTTTAGACTCTGTCCTCTGTCTTCACAAGTTACTCTGTGTGTGTTGATTAGTCCAAGTGACATTGGGAATGAGAATTTTATCAAATCACAGCCACTGCCTAAAAGTCCACAGTTCAAACTGAATCATGAAAGCAGGGAGCCGTTACACTGGAAGATATTATGGCCCAATGACAGAATTCTGTTTTGAAGGGATGGATGAATGGGTGGAAACCTACATGCACCTCACAAGGACACCATCTCCATCAACTCAGGAATAGAGACAAGGACTCCTGATACTCAAAAGAGAGGAAGACCAAACTATAGCTGATGAGCAGATCAACTTTCCCATAGCAATTTCCTGTTTGTGATGAAGGAAAGATTTTCTTGGGTAGGTGCAGGATTATCCCTCCAACAGTTATTGCTTTGGAAGTGAATTGGATAGATGGTGGTTCAATCCTGTTTGGAATTTTGGGACGACTGCAAAATCTTTCAGGCAAAACCTTCCATTGAAGAAGATGTGGTCAATTTCATTGTGGAACTGTCCACCAGGAGATTACCGTGTCCAACATTTCGATTCAGCCTTCTGGAACTGTGAGTTCCCATGAATGGTCTTGGTGGACACGATGAACTCCTATAGTCTCTCACCCTATTTGTTCCATTCTAGGCCATGTGTCCCGATGTGGAATCTTCAGCTGATCTTCTCAGTCCTATCTTGCAATTGCAATCACCAACTATGATCTTGTAGAAGGTGTGACTTTTTATAGCACTCCACCAGTTCCATGTAGAATTTCTCAATTTATTCTTCCTTGTATGTCGATGTTGGTGCGTAGACAACGAAGATAGAAATTGCTGGCAGTGGGCCACATCTCTTCAAGTGTAATTGTCCTATCCAGTTTGTTAGGCATTCAAATGAATCAATGTTCATAGCCATTTTGTGTTGACAAGGACACTGATGCCACTGATGCCTCTTTCATCACATGTTCCTAGGAACAGTTCTTCTCAGGTATCAAACACTGTGTGATGCAATTGATGCCTCCATGTCTCAATCAGCCCAATAATTTCATACTTGATCTTTTGTGCTTGCATCATCAAGTCCTCGATATATGCTTCCAATGCCAGTGTATGTGCACTGAAGGTACTGACAGTTATTTTAGTCCTTCGTTTTGGCAGCATAGTTTGGCCCTGAAATTTTATCAGGCACTCTTTGTTCATCCTTCTTAGTGCTGCCGTATTAAGGACTCTTTAAGGGTCAGGAAGATAAAAAATTTTTAGTCCTGGTTTTGGCATACCAAATACAATACACATTGTACAGCCTGGCTCTGCTGTTTGGGCGGTATACTCTCAGTAGCTTGCACCCTCTCTGAGAGGGAGGCAGTAATAATAATAAATAATAAATGTCACAGATACACAGGGCAGAGCTGCTACCACTCTCCCTGTGCTCGGCTGATCATGGGGCATCCAGGAGGAAAGGCAAGTTCTAGCTCTGGCCTGTCATCCCAATGGAGCACACAAGAAACCAGAGGAATCCCCACACTATGAGAGCAGTCATTTTCAACATCCTGACTCCACAGTTCATCAGCGTTCCACCCAAGAGAAAAGTCGGTCTGAAGCCCCTGCTCATCAGAGTCTCACCCTACAGCAAAGCTCATTTCAAGCCCAGGTATGCTTGAACTAGATATACAGATATGCAGGGCAGAGCTATTACCGCTCTCCCTGTGCTCAGATGATCATGAGGTGTCCAGGAGGGGAATGGGTTCTAGCCCTGGCTGCCATCCCAATAGAGCCTCACAAGAAGTCAAGGAACCCCTAAAACCATTTTTAACATCCTGACTCCACAGCTCGTCAGAGCTCCACCATGCAGAAAAGCCAATCTTTCCCTGTCTTGCATGGCTGCTCTTCATAACCACGTGGTTCATCAATAAATGCACGAGAAGAGAGGCTACTAAAAGATTATCCCACCTGCACGACAGAGGCTGGCAAGCTACCAATGTCGTATTAGATATGACAAAAACTAGTAACAATTATAGACCTCATTCCCATGATCTGAAGGAAAGGTTTGAGAGTCTTTATGTTCCTGGAGTGAGCAGATGCCTTTGGACTGCACTAGCATGTGACAGGATGTATGGAGATGTTACTGATACCCACTTGAACAAATCGATGAACAATGGTAAGACAAGTGATACAAGTGATATGCTATGTGATAGCACAGCAGTGAGGACATCTGTCTTGCCTGAGTCCTACCCAGGCTCGATCCCACAACCCATACGATCCCCTGAGCACCACCAGGAGTAATTCTTGAGTGCAGAGACAGGAGAATTGCTAGTTGTGACCCACACCCCAGAAAAAATACAAAAAGTTTTATTTTGTGAATTAACTAGAGCCAAAGAAAGATCTTAGCTCTGTGGTAACTATCTGCAGGTGAATTGCTGGGAAGAGAAAGAGAACCCACACACAGAATCAAAAACCTATGTTGGGTCTCCCTGAAGAGTACACAGGGAGCTGGCCGCAGGCCAGCATCCAGGGTCTTGCAGATGGCTGGGGAGGCTGGAGCTCGGCTCGCGACGGGCCTTAGCTGACCATGGAACCCCGAGGAGGGCAGATGGGCTTTGGGAGTGGGCCCGTCGCCTCCGGGGGTCCCGGAAGCAGCCTGATGAGACTCGTCCATCACACTAGCCACCATTTTGGTTGTCCGGATTCTGGGAAACTGCCTCACGACCAGAGGAACAGAGCAAAACCAGTTTGAGCCCAGGTTGCTTGGCCGCTTGCGGCGCGGCCACTAGGGTGGTGAAACAGTGATATCTTTTGGTGCACTACATTCCATGAAGAGCAGGAAAGTTTGTTGGGAGGGAGATATAGAGAGGAAGGAAATGACATGCAGAGCCCGCCAGGTGGTTGGGGTGCAGGAGCGGGGAGGGAGACGGGACATTGGTGATGGGAGATGGGTTTGGGTGGAGGGTGCGTGTTGGAACCCTGTGGAACCAAGACTCTACATGAGCATCTTTCAATTAAAAAAAAAGAAAAGGTGGAATCTACCATGGGCATGTGGGAATCAGAGGTTAGGTGAGACAGAGAAGGGAACAGTGTGCTAATATTTGTCAAAAGTGATAATGCCAGCCTAGAACTGAGCACTGAATATAGGAGAAAATATATACATGATAATCTCTAAATGTATGTATTGCAATCCACAATGTGTAAGAGAAGAGAGAAAGAGAGAGAGAAGAGATAAAGAACTTGCCATAGAGGCAGGCTGGGGAGGGGGAGGGAAGTGGGGACATTGGTGGTGGGAGGGCAGACATATCCATAATCTCCACTAAGCATTGGCCCTCTAACTGGGCCCTAAAGAAAGTGTCCCATAGCCTGAGTGGGATAAGCAATATCTCCTCTTCTCTTTTCCAACAGAGTGAGAGATGGCTGCCGTGTATCAGCCCTGAAGGGAACTTAGCAATGGTTCAGCCTTATATAGCCCCTATGCCTTTAAATTTATGGGGTTGAGACATGCTGGAGCAATGATTCATATACATCGCCCAATCCCCCATTAGGCATCTGTTCCAGCTCTGCCTAATAAGCCTAACTCAGGGAGTAAACCTTTTTAATTGGGGCCATAGAGGTTAAGTGCCCACCACCTATCCATATTCAGTGGAAATCTGACAAACCTATATGGGGAACACCACAGTGGCCCCTCATATAAAAAGTTAGAGATGCTGACAAATCTAGCTCAGTTTAATAATGATCTTGTTTTATAGCCTGTTGATCATGGTATCACTTGTCCTCCCATTGATCATCAATTTGCTCAAGCAGGCACCAGTAACATCTCCATACATCCTGTTACATGTTAGTGTAGCCCAAGGCATCTGCTAGTTCCAGGAACATAAAGAGCCTCAAACCATTTCATCATGTCATGGGAATGAGGTCTATAATTGTTACTGTTATTTGGCATATCAAATATGACATGGGTAGCTTGCCAGGCTTTACCATGTGGATGTATATACTTGTAGCCTCCTCTAATCTTGAGCATTTATCGATGATCCATGCAGCCACATAGCAGCCTCACGAAACAGGCTGTGATCAGCTCTTCTGTTGGGTGGAGCTCTGACAAGAGGGGAGTCCGGATGCCTAACTACACTGACAGTATAATTTGCTTATTTTTTTGTCTATAAAGAATGAAAAACTGAAAATTGTAAAGAAAATCTGAAGGTCAGATCAGGGAAATAGGTAAAAACTTAAAAACCAACACCCAGTAGCGAGAAATAATTAGATTTAGCACCAACATACCCTTCATACCTAGAATGGAACGAACAGGGTGAGAGACTATCTGAGTTCATCATGTCCACCAAGACCATTCATGGGAACTCACAGTTCAGAAGGCTAAATTGAAATATTGGACATGGGAATCCTCTGGTGGACAGATCCACAATGAAATTGACCACATAATTTTCAACCAACGGATTTGCCTGACCCATGTTGCTGTCGTCCGAAAATTCCAAACAGGATCGGATCACCGTCTACTTCATGCAAAATTCTACTTTATGCGACAGGGAGGAAAAGCTGCAAGTTTAAGAAAAAGAACTCCCAGAATGACCACCAACTGGGAATTCTTTGGCACCATTGTAGCAACCTGGGAAGAAACAATCATTGATGACATCGATGAAGAATACAACCGACTGGTTCAGCACCTCCATGATTGTGAAACGCGAATGCCGAGACAGAGAAAGCCACAAAAACTCTTCAAAAACTCTCAAGCTCATTCATCAATGTGGTAAGATGTGAGCCTCAGGCGACCAAATGCTAACATCCAAGCTTGCAAAGTAGTGCAGAGAAGCGATAAAGAAAGACCTCAAAGAGAGAAGAGCAGAAGTTCTGGAGGATGTAGAAGTTGGGAAAAGTATTCACAATGCTCGCCTGTCCTTTGCCAAAAGATAAGACAAAAATGACTGCCCTCCGATATCCTGACGTATCTATCACATCTTCCAGAAAGGAAATGGAGATTATCCATGACTTCTACTCGATCTCTTTGATAGCCATGTCCACCTGCCCACATACTAAATTCCACAGCATGGATATGTCGTTCCCAACGTTCTCCCTTCTGAAATCTGACATGCAATTTTGTCGGCAAAGAAAGGAACATCACCAGGCCCAGACAAGATCAGACCCAAACACCTGAAGAATCTGCCTTCAGTACTCATCAATTCACTGGCTTGGCTCTTCACACGCTACCTGTCTGAATGCAAGGTGCCCTCCCAATGGAAAACCAGCAGGACAGTTCTACTGTTCAAGAAGGGAGACATTCACGACATCGGCAACTACCGCCCCATCTGCCTGTTGTCTGTCATCTACAAACTGTTCACTTGAGTAATCCTGAACAGGATCGGTAGAACATTAGATGAAGGACAATCATGCAAGCAAGCTGGCTTCTGAAAAGGATTCAGCACAATCGACCACATCCACATGATAACCAAACTCATTGAGGTTTATAGAGAATTCAAGATGCCTGTCTGACGCACATTCATTGATTTAAAGAAAGTCTTTGATTCTGTTGACACCGAAGCAGTCATTGAAGCCCTAGCCAAACAGGACATTCAAACCCAATACATTAAGATCCTTCATTAGCTATATTACGGTTTCACCACCAGGATCTCAGCATTCTACAAGGAAGTGATCATCGATGTCAAAAGAGGGGTTCGGCAGGGTGATACCACTTCACCAAAACTCTTCAGTGCCGCCCTCGAGAACATCATATGACAACTAGAACAGAAGGAATGGGAGTGAAGATAGAAGGTTGGCAACTACACCACCTCCGCTTGGCTTATGACATCGTTCTAATAACACCAAACATTAGCCAAGAGGCACAAATGCTGGCTGATTTCAACCGAGAATGTGGAAAGATAGGTCTACAGCTGAATCTCAACAAAACTATGTTCATGAAAAATGAACTAGTTCCAGAGGTGCCATTCACTCTCAATGGAACAAACATCTTGAATGCAGCAGTTATGTGTACCTAGGTCGAGAAGTCAACATGATGAATAACCTAAGAGGCAGGAGGAAGAGAGCAGCATGGAATGCCTTCATGAGCATTGAAGAAATAGCGAAAAAGACAAAGAACCTCCGGCTCCAGGCACATCTCTTCAACACTGTAAGTATAAACTGTATGATCGCTGTATCACTGTCTTCCCGTTGTTTCGACCATCTATCTTCATTCCCATTCCTTCCCATTCTAATTGATGCATGATGTTCTCGAGCATGGCGCTGAAGAGTTTTGGTGAAATGGTATCACCCTGTCAAACCCCTCTTTTGACATCAATGACCACTTCCTTATAGAATGCTGAGATCCTGGTGGTGATCCATAATACAGCTCACGAAGGATCTTGATGTATTGGGTTTGAATGCCCTGTTTGGCTAGGGCCTCAGTGACTGCTTCAATCTCCACAGAATCAAAGACTTTCTTTAAAACAATGAATGTGAGACAGAGCGGCATCTTGTACTCCCTACAAACCTCAATGAGCTTGATTTCCGTGTGGATATGGTCGATTATGCTGAATCCTTTCCGGAAGCCAGCTTGCTCACATGGTTGTCCTTCATCTAGTGTTCTGCCAATCCTCTTCAGGATGACTTGAGTGAACAGCTTGTAGATGACGGACAACAGGAAGATGGGGCGATAGTTTCCAATGTGAATGTCTCCCTTCTTGAACAGTAGAACTGTCCTTTGGTTTTCCATTGTGAGGGCACCTTGCATTCGGACAAGTACCATGTGAAGAGCTGAGCTAGTGTATTGATGAGTACTGACAGCAGATTCTTCAGGTGTTTGGGTCTGAATTTGTCTGGGCCAGGTGATGTTCCCTTCTTTACCGACGAAATGGCATGTCAGATTTCAGAAAGGAGAATGTAGGGAATGACATATCCATCCTGTGGAATTTGGTATGTTGGCAGGTGGCGTGGCTATCAAAGAGATCTCAATAAAAGTTATGGATAATCTCCATTTCCTTTCTGGAAGATGTGATAGGTCCATCAGAGCTTTGGAGGGCAGTCATCTTGATCTTATAGTTGGCGAAGGCCAGGAGAGCTGTGTGAATGCTTTTCCGGCTTCTGCTGCATCTTCCAGTATTTCTGCTCTTTTCTATTTGAGGACTTCCTTTATCGCTTCTCTGCATCACTTTGAAACTTGGATGTTAGCATTTGGTCGCCTGAGGCTCACGCCTTGCCACGTTGGAGAATGAGCTCGAGAGTTTCTGAAGACAGGCGTCCTTTTGTGTCTTTCTCTCTCTCGGCATTCTTCGCACAATCATGGAGTTGCTGAACCAGTCGGTTGTATTCTTCATCGATGGTGTCAGTGATGGGATCTTCCCATGTTGCTGCAATGGTGCCAAAGAGTTCCCAGTTGGTGGTCATTCTGGGAGTTCTCTTCTTAAACTTTGCAGCCTTTTCTCCCCATTGCGTGAAGTAGAATTTTGCATGAAGGAGATGGTGATCCGATCCTGTTTGGAATTTTGGGACAGCAGCGACATCGGTCAGGCGAAACCATCAATTGAAGATGATGTGGTCAATTTCATTGTGGAACTGTCCACCAGGAAATTCCCATGTCCAAGGTTTCACTTCAGCCTTCTGAAACCCGTAAGTTCCCATGAATGGTCTTGGTGGACATGATGAACTCAGATAGTCTCTCACCCTGTTCGTTCCATTCTAGGCCATGGGTCCCAATGTAGAGTTCTTCAGACCATCTTCTTGGTTCTATCTTGGCATTAAAAACCAAATATGATCTTGTAGAAGGTGTGGTCTTTTTTATAGAAATCCTCCAGATCCATGTATAATTTGTCAATTTCATGTTGCTTGTATGTGTATGTGGTGTGTAAAGAACAACGATAGAAATTGATGGCAGTGGACCACATCTCTTCAAGTGTAATCTTCCTATCCGGTTTGTTAGGTATTCAAATGAATCAATGTTGACGGCCATGTTCGTGTTGACAAGGACACCAATGCCACCGACACCTCTTTTGTCGCATGTTCCAAGGAACAATTCTTCAGTGTCAAATACAGCATGATGCGGCTGTCGCCTCTTCTTCTCATTCAGACCAATGATGTCATACTTGATCTTTTTGCGCTTGCACCATTAGATTCTCTATATATGCTTCCTATGCCAGTGTATGTGCATTGAAAGTACAGGCAGTCATTTTAGTCCTTTGTTTTGCAGACTAGGTTGGTCATGAAATTTTATCAGGCACTGCTTGTTCTGCAGGGTGGCTGTCGATAATCCGGGCTGCCACCCTGCAGCAGTTTTTTTTTCAATCCGCCCAGGTATGCTGAACCAGAGACTCTCAGACATGGGGCAGAGCTACTACTTGCTCTCTCTGTGCCCAGCTGCTCGTGAGGTGCCGGGAGGCATGGCGGGTTCTAGCCCTGGCCTGCCACCCCAGCTGAGCCTCACAACAAGCCAGACCACCCTTCCCTACTCCATGGGGCCCGCCATTTTCCACATCCGGACCTCCCTCTCGTTGCAACTCCACCCAGCAGACCAGACTATTACAGCCCGTCTCGGCGGCAGCTAGCGGCAGCACGGTTCATCAATAAATGCTTTACTTAAAGGTGACTACAACAGTATGCCACTCACACGGCAAGCTTGGCAAGCTGCTCATGTAGTATTTGATATGCCAAATACCAGTAACATTTATATTAGGTCATTCCCGTGAACTAATATAATTCTTTGAGGCTCTTTATGTTTCTGGAGCAAGCAGATGCCTTTGGGTTCTACTAGCATGAGACAGGACATATGGAGATATTACTGGTGCCCACTCTAGCAAATGGATGATTAACGGGAAGATAGTGATAGTGACTGCTTGTTCACCTTTCTTACTGCTGCCATATTAAGGGCTCTTTCAGGGTCAGGAAAATAAACATTTTTGTTACTGGTTTTGGCATATCAAATACACATCGGACAGCTTGCCAAGCTCTGCTGTGTGGGCTCTATACACTCAGTAGTTTTTGGGGCTCTCTGAGAGGGGTGGGTAGAATATTCATGGTAATTTATAGGTAAATTGCACAGCTGCACGGCGGCCATGAGCAAAGGGGAAAGCTGATATCTGCTCTGCCGGGTGTATCTGCATCTGTGGCTCAATGATTCCTGGGCTTGAAATTCTCTCCTCTGAAGGGCAGGTCTCTGAAGGGTGGGTCCTTGTAGTCTGGGTTTCTGACAAGCCAGGCTGGAAACTGGCTTAATCTCTTGGGTGGATCTTACGATCTGCGGAGTGTGGATGGTGAAGATCGCTGCCACTAAGGTGTGGGGGTTCTTTTGGGTTCTTCTGAGGTTCAATCGGGATGGTGTACTCGAGTCAGAAGTCACTCTCGTGTTCCGTGGAATGCAGGGGGTTCAATGGGGAAAGCTGTTATCTGCACTGCCGGGTGTATCTGCGTCTCATGCCAACAACAATTAGTCCTCAGACCATAACAATGAAACCTGGGGGTCCCAGCTGCTGTCTCTTGACTTGGGCCAAGGCTACAGCTAAGAATTTTCCTCGCTAATAAATATGCAAATATACTGAAGCCTATTGAACTAAATACAGGCATATCTGTACCAGAGGACATCCTACAACTGACTAACCCTTTCCTCAAGGCTCTGTGAGAACACAGCCCCCACCATGGACTGGACGTGGAAAATCCTCTTCATGCTCGCAATGGCAGCAGGTAAGGGTCCTAGTACCTGGACTAAGTAGGGAGTCAGGACCATCCAGGGCAGTCTATCCACTCCTGTCTGCTGTCCATAGGTGTGCACTCACAGGTGCAGCTGGTGCAGTCAGGGGCTGAGGTGAGGAAACCTGGGATATCTGTGAAGATCTCCTGCAAGGCATCCAGATACACCTTCACTGACTACTGGATGGACTGGGTGCAGCAGGCTCAAGGACAAGAAGGGCTTGAGTGGATGGGCTGGATATGCCTGGATATACCTTGGTGATGGTGATACAAATGATACACAGAAGTTCCAGGGCAGAGTCACCTTCACTGCAGACAACTCCAAGATCACAGCCTATATGGAACTGAGCAATCTGAGAACTGAGGACTCAGCCGTGTATTACTCAGCCGTGTATTACTGTGTGACAACCACATCCTGATTGTGTCAGAAACTTGAGGAGAGATAGCTGTGTCGGGTGAGTAGATGACAGGGACGCTGACCCTCCTGACTTCCTCCTCAGAGAGTCAGAGTCTGAGACACAGGATGGGGCTCACAGGGTCAGGGTTCGTTTGAGGCAAAGCCTCAGTGCCTGTCTTTCAACACAGCCTAGAGAAAGACACTTCCCTCGAGAACACCTGCAGTCACTCACATTTTCTAGTAGGATTGTGCCCTGGAGCTTCCCAGATGGATTCGAATAACCATGCATAAATTTGGGCTGGTTTCACTGCAGGTCTGTGGACTGGAGGTACACCCATGGTGACTCCCTTTTACACACTTTATTTTAAATTCTGTGTATCACCAAGAAACCTTTTCTCAAGATGAAATGGTGTTGGTGGACCCCCTTCTGGAGTTTATTGGAGCCCGCCCCAAAGTGCATGTTGGTATCTCCATAGTCCTGAGCTTGGATCCTGACATTGGACAAGGGTGAGTGGAGAAGGTGGCATGATATCAAAGGGTCCATGGTCACATTTCTACTGACAGATGATTTTTAGGAATTGGTCAGTGTCATTGTCTGTGAAGTACTGATGTTAGGGGCATCTAGGCCCATGCTCTGGGGAAGGGCATTACCCAGCACAGTCACAGGATCTGGGATGTGTCGGAAGGGCTAGCAACAGCATGGGCCAGTAACAGGCTCTTGGGCGAGGCCTCAGGGGCTGCTTCTCCCTCCAGCCATGGACTCATGCATGCCAGAAAAATGTGAAAAACATGTTCTTTTATGGATGAATTATTTGTTTCATACAACCATCTTGAACTATACTACATTCAATCAATATTCATTCAACCTTGATTACTTTCTAAATTCTCTATCTTATAGAAATATTTGTTTTCTTCATGAAAATCCATGCAGCACCTTTTGTGAGGTTTGTGCAGAAATGGTTTTCTGAGGACATAGAACTTCCAAAAAACCTTACACAGAATTTTCTCAGGAACTGAGCCTCTTCTGTCCCCTGGAAGCTCATCTACGTGTCAGGAATATTCTCCCAGCTATGAGTGACTGAGCCTCAGGGCTTGGGCCAGCTCTCTCCTGTGATAAGACCATGGGTAGAACAGTGGTAAACTGGGTTCATTGGGTTTGTTCTGAGGCAATTACTCCCATGAATCAGTATATCTTTGTAGTAAAAAAAAAAAAAAAAAAAAAAAAAAAAAAAAAAATGTACCATGTGATTTATATGTAAACATGCACTTATGTGTAACACATACTACGTCAATGTTTGGGCCATTTACTACTTAACAAGTATGAGGAATCTGAAATAAAATTTTTCAAATGTTGGGGCTGTAGCAATAACACTGTAGGTGGGGTTCTTGCCTTCTATGTCTCTGCCACGGGTCCAAACTCTGGCATCCTTGAATATCTATTTCATCACCAAAAATCTACAAACTGTGATCTGGAAGTCCATCTGCTTGGGCTGATTTCCTACTCTGCCATCTAACTGCATTTTATTTCAACTCTCTTGAAATAAAAGCCACTACTAGCTCTCCAGACTAGAATTTTCACAAGTAGCTGATCAAATCATAGCCCTCTGTTTGCACTTCATCTACTGGTGATAGATTACAGTCCAAAGCTGTAACCACACAGAAGACATTCTTAAACTCAGTACACAATAGTTGGCAGAGGTTTTCCCTGGGATTACCAGGTGTCCCTACACAGAGAACAGGACAAAAGACAAACCCTTCACCATGGGATGAGGCTTGTGTGAACTTCCTTGCTGCTGCTATTAGGTAGGTGATGGATAAGAGGTGCTGAACATGTGAGCGACTGTGAGTGACAGATTGACTTGATGATGGGAGTTGCCACCACAGCGTCATTGTGTCTGCAGTTGTCCAGTGTGAGAGACAGCTGGAGTCTAGGGATACATGGGGTGCTCAGGGGTCTCTGAGGCTCTCCTGGTCAGCCTTTGGACCAGAGCACCAGTTCCAGGGTCTGCTCAGCTCCTGCAACAGTGATGACTCAATGTTGGTATCACACTTGACCAGGTAGTAACTCACATTATACTGCCGATGTGAAGGGCCAAATCAACAACTCTAGAACAATGGCAAAAATATGCTGAATCTGTGAATTTCCTACAGGGAATGATAGAACTTAACTGTATGTTAAATGTCTGTGAGGTGATTTCCTGGTAGGAGAAACTGAATTCACACAGTGGTTCACATACCCATGTTGGGTCTCCCTGAAAAGCACTCAGGTAAGTAAAGACAACTAACCCTTCCTGTAGTCAACTGGAAAGCACATGGTATCTGGTATCAGAAATCTGAATTATGTGTCGACAGGGAAGTGTAAACAATCAGCCCTTGTACACTAACAGGAAAGCTTCAACCTCTAGGAGAACAAGATGGAGAGTTCTAAGTAAGTAAGGACAGAGTGTTTAAACCCTGTTCTCGTAAACAACCACATAGATTCAGATATGCGGGCCTAACGCATAGTGAGCACTGCTTGGGACCAGCTTGTCCCTGGCTTCTGCTGCCATAGTCACCCCTGACACACAAGGACTGTTAAGGCTATGGAATCTGCACAGGCCCCTTGAACCTGGGGCTTTGGGACCTCCCTGGGGGCAGCCACAGTCCACCCTCCTACACAGTTATTTTTCAGCCTTAACAACACTTGAACATAAAAAATGGAGCAGTTTGGTTTTACTCTGGTTTGGGGCCAAACTGGGAGTGCTCAGTATCTACTTCCAGTCTGTGCTCCAGATCTCACCTAGAGTGACCAGGAGATGAACAAAGTGTTGGAAATGAACTTGGGAATTCCATGTATGAAGCATTCCCCCATGCCATTACACCTGCCTAAACAGCTGCCAACAACAAATTTATAACAGGGTGTTTGTCATCCAGGAGAGTCAAACATCAGAAAATTCAAACCGATTGATCTGAGCTTTCTCTCAGGATTAATTCATGTATCTCATTGTTTCTACTAAATTAATAGTGGCAAAAGGGTGTTTTATTAAATCTACAAATGTTAGTGAAATGACTGCGAGTGAGACAAAAGGTTTGAAAACAGCAATACATCTAATTTGATATACTGAAAGAAAGCAAAATAATCAATAATATCTATACTACAGTGACTGGTTGGAAACAAGTTTAGTAACTGTCTGAAAGTGTCTGCGGGTCCTGGGAAGCAGCTCCAGGAAAGGGTCCCATCACTGTGCATCTCCCCCCCCCCACCTCCCGCCTCCTTCCTGAGCTTGGGTCACCAGCTCCCCTGGGAACTGCCGGTTGTGGTGGAGAGAACAGAGACAGCAGGGGAAGGTCAGGTCTGTGAAGAGTCATTGGTCCTGGATCGCTGGGACATGACACCTGGGGACAGACACAGAGAGTCCCGGGCTGTGTGTTAAGAGAGTTTATTACCCATAGAGCTGCCTTGTATGTGAGGTGTGAGATCAGCCTTCCCAGTTCTCATGTTGCCCCAGTTGCTGTTTGTGCATTTCTGTGATTTGGTACAATTTTGTTAAACTTGCTGGGTTGTAGATGATCTTTGAACCTTAATACTGACTTTCATAAAAATCCAATTTTGAACTCATGTCCAAAGGCAATAGGGAGGAAGAAAAAGAACTGCTCTTTAGTAGGAAAATGTCCTGGGGAGGAGAGGTAGGGGAGGGCACGGCCCATGGGACAGATATAGAGGAAGTCACTCTGGAGGAGGACGGACACTGAGGAGAGGTGTAAGGGTCAGGGTGACGCTGTATCAGCAACAGGACTTAAGCCAAAAAGCCTGAGAAGGAAACGGTGCCTGCCACAGAGGCGGGGTGGGAGTGACTGAGGACACTGGTGGACGGAAGTGGGCACGTGTGAAGAGGTTGTTCTGGAAACATGCATGTGAGGAACTTAATCATGAACCACTTTGCTGCTCAGGGTGATTCAGTAAAAATCTAAAACTAAAATAAAATAATAAAGTTTTATATTTTCTGGTAAACTATAATTGCCTCAATGTGTCGTCTCCATAGAATTAAGGAATTCACTTGTATCCAGTCTGCATCTAGATTCTTTTCATTAGTGGGGAGTAGGGGGCAGGCCACAGTCCGCATTGCTCAGAGTTGGCACACCTCACCTTGTTGAATGTGTGAGTCTGAACACCAAGACCAGGTCATGTTCCAGTAGTTTGTGTGCTGAGGACCATCAGTGAGCTCTGTCTAGGACTATTACAGGGCTGGGAGCCTCAATGAAAACCCTAAAATCAGGCTCTGAGGTTCATGAGCATCTTCTGAAGATCAGTACATGCAGGGCAGAGCAGGTGTAGGTGCTCCTGACAAGGTCAACCATAAAAAGAAGATCACCGAGGCTGAGGAATCCCCTTGCCCCAAGACAAACCCATCACTACTGCAAATGAACAAATCCACCCTGAAACTTGAATATTAGGAGTGAAAGTGATTGAGGTAAAGTGATTTTTACACAAGGTAAGTGAATAAACTACTGAGAAATTTGATTGACTATGGATTGAACCCAGCTGTCTCAATTCATGGGATAATTACAGTGAACTGTCATAATTCACGCGATAATTACATTGACAGACATACAGTTTGCGTTCACAGTTGGAGAACAGGAGTGAACACACAGGGACATGGAGGGCAGGAGCCTGTCTACAATGCAGAGGCCTGGTGAGGTGGTTAGTCGTTAGGGACCTGAGACACGGGGACTCTCCTCAAAGCTGCCGATTCCCCTGAGCAATTCCTGTTCTCTGAGAGCTCCTCAGCATGTTTCCTGTGCTGGAGGAAGAGGCTCAGGTCTGACCAGGGTCTCAGGGAGAGGCCTGAGTGCTCTGAGCTACAGTCAGCACCACCTTCCTGGGGAGCCCAGACACCAGCCTCCCCCAGGTCCCCTCCTTTCTCCACAAAGGCTCCCCCCATGCAAATCTGCACTTAGGATCCAGGATTACAACCATGTTCACACTCAGCCCAACTAGGGCCCCCCTGGCACAGGGTCTGAGATCATGGACCTCGTGGGCAGGAACGTGCATCGGTGCTGGTTCCTCCTCTTTCTGGTGGCAGCTCCCGGGTGTGAGTATCCTCTGGACAGAGTCTCAAAGGTGGGGATTGGGCCTCTGAGCTGTGACTCACTGTGGATGTCTGCCCCCAGGTGTCCTGTCCCAGGTTCAGCTGCAGGAGTCGGGACCCAGCCTGGTGATGCCCTCACAGACACTGTCCCTCACCGTTCAGTCTCTGGATTCTCTCTAACCAGCTATGTTGTGCACTGGGTCAGCCAGGCCCCTGGAATGGGGTTGTAGTGGGTTGGTATTATATGGGGTAAGGGAAACACATATTATAAACCAAGTCTTAAGTCTCAAGTCAGCATCACCAGGGACACCTCCAAGAACCAAATTTACTTGAAACTGAGGAACTCAGTAACTGAGGACACAACCATGTATTATTATGCAAGAGACACAGTGAGAGCAAGTCCCTGTGAGTCCAGACACAAACCTGCTGAGGAGACAGGGGGAGCTGCAGGGGTGCGTGTGACTGCAGGGGGCACTCTGCTCCCTGACTGCAGGGGGAGCTCCAGGGGCAGATGGAGAGGGGCCTGCTAGGGACTCACTTTCTTCCCTTTTATTGAAGCACACAAAGCAAATTTAATAAACCATTGATATACATTTTGGATTGAGGCTCTTTATTTTCCTGGAGCAAGAAGATGCCTTGGGCTCTACTAGCATGAGACAGGACATATGGAGATGTTACTGGGGACCGCTCGAGCAAATCAATGATGAACGGGAAGACAGTGATACAGTGATACAGTGATTTATATACATTTATATACATATGATTATATACATTTTAATCATTACATCCTCTCTAGTGCAAATTTGTTCCTCTCCCATCTCAGAGTCCAGTAGAGACTGTTTGTTCCAGTAATGAAGCTGTAGGAGATTTTAATTCCTCCAAAAGTCATTATTATTCATGGAAAGGATGGTTCCCCTCTTTATCTTGCTATCTTTACTGAGGGAACACAATAACAACAGCCTGAGTGTTGATGCTTGTGGGTCACACACTCACTGCAGTTCTCCCAGCCCAAATTCCCACAGATCCCCACACTCTGCTGTGTCCCCTGTGCTCTGCCTCTTCTTCCCAGTGATCTAAGTCCCCAGCTAACCTCTCTCGGGACCCACAGAGTGTTTTAGGGAGAAGGTGCTGTTATCATTGGCTCTGTCCATTCTCATGTTTGTTCTATTGTACCCCAGAAGACTGACATCTTCTGAATTTATTCTTATTCCTCTGACACACTTATGTTAATCTGATATTTTGCACTTACTCCCTTATTTCGGTAAAGTGTGGAGGCTTCCTTTCCTATAACTGCATGGCAGCCCATGTATTTACACCACAACTACTTATCATGAAACTGTCTAAAACAATAGGATTGTCTCCAGTTCAGGCCACTCTACCAGATGCTGCAATGAATGTATGTTCACATACATCTCCTCAAATTGATGTTTTTGTGTTTTGGTGTCAGTGCCAAGAGTAGAGTCACTGGGAATTATGGAAAATCTATTTTCACTTCAGAGAAATCTTTCAGTGCTTTTCACAGATACTTAATCAGACAATATTCCAAACCAGTCATGAAACTGTGTTTTCTTTTGATGACATCCCAGCCAACACTGGTTTTTTCCAGTTGATATAGGCCATTGGCCAGATGTGATCCTTCATTGTCCTTCTGAGCTACATTTCCCTGTCAGGAAGAGTTAACGCCCATCTTTTAATAGGTCATGGCCCATGGGAGTGTCTCCCTGAGGTTAGTATCTGCTATTTCCCCACACCATTTTAAGATGGTGTTTTGTTTTCTATTGCTGAGCTTTGTGAGTGCTATGAGTATCTTCGATATTGGCCACTATCTGACTTATGGTTGTTCAACTTTTTCTCACACCACATAGTGCTCATTAATTAATGTTAGCAGCTTAAGTATGTACATGTGGGGGTTAAGTTGTAGTTTTACTCTACCACCCATGTACTCTTGTGAATTAAGAAATTCCTTGTCAATGTGAGCTAAGTCCAGTGACCAGGAAGGCATCCAGTTGGGAACTGTGACTAACAGTGCTGGGACCTGGGTAGAGATGAGCAGCTCATAAGCCATAAAGATGAGCAGAACAGAACAGAAGGCCAAGCCTCTTTCCTAGTTGGGAAGGAAAGACGGTGACCAAAACAGCGAGCATATTGATGAATGTCTAAATAGGACCTAAAGTACCACTCTCTACAGTGGGCTTTTGAAAGGACACTTTGTTAAAGCAGTCCTTCAGATGCCAATAAGTACATGAACAAATTCTCAACACCACTTTTTATCAGATATGCAAATATAAACAATAATGATATATCACCTCATTCCAGGGAGACTGGTGCCCATGACAAAGGACCACAAGACCCAGTGTTGGCATAGGTGTAGGGAAATGCCATCTTCATTCTCTCCTGTTTATAATATGTACTGGAGCAGCCTCTTTGGAAAACAATGTGGACACTTCCCAGAAACTGAGAATTGAGCATCCGTGAGACCCATAAATTCCATCTTGCCATATACCCCAAGGGGAACTTCTTGGTCCCCAAACATCAGTATAGAAAGACATTTATATGACTCTTTTCACTGCATCACAATATCACACTTATAATAGCCAGTTTACAGAAACAACCCAAGAATGTAGGAAAGGATGAATTAGTAAAAAAATAGCTGCAGTGTATGTAGTCAATGGAACACTATGAATCTCTCCGACAGAAAAAGGAATCAGTTTGTCCCTTGGTGGAGGGAACCGGATGGTGCAGTTGAGTGAAGTCAGCCAGAAGGAGGGCGGACACAGAATGGTCTCTCATATGTGGGTCTGAGGAAGCACAGTAAGGGGACTCACAGGGGACCAGACATAATAGACCTGAGCACTGGCTTCCAGAACTGAGAATTCCAAGGGCTGGGAGGGACGGTGGATGGGGGGAACCTGAGTCAGTGGTGGTGGGATGCAGACACTGGTAGAGTCTGTGCTGTTGGGAAACTGAGGCCTGAAACCCATCACAGCAGTACAGCAAGTCACTGGGCTTAAACCTTGTTTGTAAACAGGATATTGTGGACTCAAGGAAGAAACTTTAAAACGATATGGACTACTGCCAAAACAAGAGAGGTTGTAAAATATACGTCAAATAAGCTGTAAATTGTACAGCTCATGAAAATAAACATGGAGTAGAAATTTTTATGTCATGAAGTCTAACTCTGATATGTGCTTACGTTAAAAATGCTGGTTTGTCCAAGATTATTTAATGTGCAATCAGAGAAATATCAAAACAAACAGGACCCTCTCTCTGGGCATTGAACACTAGCACTAAACTAATATGTAGGTTAATAACAAATAAATATAAAATTTGGAATGGAAACTCACCCACACATTCATACCTTTGTGGAAATAGGAGGCAGCACATTGGAAAGAATTGAAAGATTGTGGGTGCATTCATGTGCACCTTCATGAGATTCTTAAGACAGATCGATGACAAATTAAAAAGCTACAACAAAAAAGGCAGTTCTCCATACCGTGAAAGCTGGAATTACTGAGAACATCCATGATGAGATGGGAGCGATCATGCTGGTGAACTGGGCCCTTGCACCTACCTCTGATCTCTCACTGCTGAGCACGGGAGACTTTCATTCTGTGACTCAGAAGTCCCCAAATGTCAGGAAGCCCCGACAGCCATGGCCAACCCCACAGCCACCACCTTGCTGCCTCTTTGGCCAAACACAGATCCTAAAGTCTCCTGACAGCAAGGCCAGGAATGCAGCTGCAACTCCCCTGAAAGCTACAAGCTGCTTAATAACTCTTGGACAAGGATGTTACAATGCTGGGATCAGATATGACAATTTCCCCATAAATTGACTGTTAAAATATTAATTTTAATATTGGAGATTTTCTATATGATCCAATTTATTCTAGAATATTATCAACAGTGTAGCTTTTTTCTAAGTTAAAACAAATTTAATAAAATACATAAAACCATACTTTGCTCAGAAATGTGCAGTTGGAAACAATCTCCCCTCAACCAGTCTGAGAGGGCTCAGACCCTGAGCTGAGTCACCTGAGGCTTGTTCACAGACGTGCTCAGGCTCTGCTCCCTCAGCTGCTGCCTCAGGCCCTCCACACCTGACCCCTGTCACTGTCCTCTGGGCTGTTGAACTTTCTCAGCACATTGGGCTGTTATGCCTGAAACAGCTACAGGGGAGTACAGGGCGGACAGACAGTGTGGACCTTCTGCAGCCTTTGCTGGATACAAGGCCAGTAAGTTGGACACTCACAGCACCTGCCTCGCCGTGTGTGATCTGAGGGAACCCCATGACTTCAGTCCCTGAGAGGTTGGAAACTAATTGAAACTTTTCAGGTTTCATAGTTTTCTTTTTGATGCTATTTCTGTAAAAAAAAAAACTATAACAAATTTATTCAGTTCTACCTTTCAACATATTTGGTGTGACCTTATTGGTAAAGTTTCGGACTGAGAGTAATCCAGGACTCCCATGACATGAATTAACAATAATTCCACACAGGGGCAGACTTCAGTTCATCTCTACTGAACCACAGGATGCATTGCCAGGAGCATGAGGGAGGGGTGAAGCGTGGAGGGAGAAATAACATGGGCCAGAGGAAGTATTGCAGTGAAGGATGTCCACCACTTCAGGTATGATGGACACTTCACAGGTGTCCATCTAAGTCAGTGCTCATGAAGCACAAATGTTCTATAAGTCAGTGTTGTGTGCAGAGCAGGGCCTGCTGGGATTTTCCTCCTAATCAAATGCTTACAGGGTAAGGAGACACAGAGCCAGGACTGCTGCAAGAGTCACACTTCATGAACTCCAGGCATCCTGGACTCCAGCAGGCTTCGGTAACCCCCAAATTAACAATAAACATGATTTTCTAACATTTCGGGAAATATTCCTCGACATCTCATAACCCATTGTTCTGTGCATTGGTTTCAGTTTTTGGTTTAGTTTTGGGATGACGCCCAGCTCTGGTCAGTTTACACCTGCAACTGTGCTCATGCATAACCTCCTGACTATGGATGGCAGATATTAAGCAGAGTTGGGGATCAAACTCAGTTAATTAAGTGCAAATCAATTCCCTGAGTGCTGTGCTGTGCCTATATGCCAAGTGCCCTGTTCACTGGGGTTTATGGATATACTTGTCTAGATTCTGGGGTCTTTTCTTACCAATATATGCTATCAGCACACTGTACTACCCATCTAAGTTTTTCTCGTCACTTTACATATAGCAATAGAAATGAAAAGAAGAACATTGTATGATTTAGCCCAAAATACGAATTACAATCCATATCATTTAAAAATATTATCACTTAATAATTTGATGTTAAGCATTTTAAGCAGGCTCCACATGGCAGAGCCTGGCAAGCTACCTGTGTCTTATTTGATATGCCAAAAATGAGTAACAATTATTGACCTCACTCCCATGACCTAAAGGAATGGTTTGAGGCCGTTCATATTCTTGGAGAGAGTAGTTACCCTTGGGATACACTAGCTGTGACAGGACATATGGAGATGTTGCTGGTGCCCGCTTGAGCAAATCAATGAACAAAGGGAAGACAATTGAAGTGATACAAGTGAATAATTTGATTATGTAAAATCATAGTTTTCTGAATATTTTCCGAGTCACGAAACACATCTAGGTCACCACACCTGCTTTTGAGTCCGACTCTCTCTACTTGTTCAAAACAAACTTTAAATAGAGAAGAAGGACATGAAAATGAGCCTCTCCTGCGATGATGAAAACAGCCCATCCCAGCCTCAGCTTCAGGAGAGGAGTCAGTTCAGGGGTTCCCGGGGCTCATCCTGAGTCAGACAGAACCAACATGGAGTGTGGGCTGAGCTGGCTGCTCCTGGCTGCTGTGTTAGGAGGTAATTCATGGGTCCCAAGAGACACGGAGCATGGGAGTGAGGGAATGGCAGATCCTCTGTGTGAGGAGCATTTCCTGACCAGGATGTCTTTGTGTTTGCAGGGGTCCAGTGTGAGGTGCAGCTGGTGGAGTATTGGGGAGACTTGGTGCAACCTGGGGGTCCCTGAGACTCTCCTGTGCAGCCTGTGGATTCACCTTTAGCAACTATGCAATATGCTGGTTTCGGCAGGCTCCAGGGAAGGGCCTAGAGTGGGTTTCAACCATTAGTAATGGTGGTGTTAGTACATACTATGCCGACTCTGCGAAGGGCCGATTCAACATCTCCAGAGACAACAGTAAGAACATGGTCTATCTGCAAATGAGCGACCTGAAGGCAGAGGACACAGCCCTGTACTACTGTGCACTCGCACAGTGAGGGGAAGCACTGTTCCCCAGACACAAACCACCTGCAGGGAGGAAGCAGGGTGTGCTTCAGGGGCAGGCCCCCAGGAGGCTCTGAGGACTCGGCCCTGAGGAAATATTGCTCATGAATCATCTTTCTGTGGAGGCCAGGGACTGACCTGCCCCTCAGCTCTCAGATGACCCCCTGGGCACCTTATCCTGTGGGCTGCGGCTCTGAGTCCTCCATCCCCGCTGTGCGCAGGGAAAGACTTTGTCAAATTGTCTGCTTCTGTTGAGAAGTTTCCAGTGATGGCGTAGCAGACAGATAGGGAAAGGGACCCACACAAAAAGTGTGTTCTTAGAATGAAAAATACCAACTGGTCTTAAGGCTATTTGACCAATTTTCTGGACAAAGGAACTACGACCCAATAAGGCCTCTACCTGGTGCCACTGCAGGCTAGAGAAGGCTGAATGCCCTTGGAGCCAAGCTCTAGCAGAAACAAAGGCCAGGAACCAATGTCAAAGAAGATTAATTATTCCCAACTCTTCCTCTTGGCAGCTGTCCGAGCCAAGGACTCCACCTAGGTAGAAAGTCCTGCATGGAGACCCCTGTGGAAGCCAACCTGAACAAAGGAAGCCCATGACACGTGCTTCCAGAGCACCTGAGTTGCCTGCACATGTGTGTTGCCGCCTGTGCACATAGTGACTAAGCACATGTCACCCGCATCTCCCTCTTGAGACTTGAATTTTCCTACTTCAATGCTGGGACATGGACTGAGGCTCTCTCCACTCTGGGGAAGCCCAGGCATCTCTACGTGCATAGTGCTCACTCTCTCTCTCTATATATATATGTATATAATATTATATATATATATATCTGTTTCTCTCTCTGTCTCTCTCCTTAACTCTGTCTTTCTCTCTCTGTCTCTCTAACTGTCTCTGTCTGACTCGCTCTCTAACTCTCTCTGATTCTGTGTCTTTGTCTCTGTCTCCCTCAATCTTTGTCTTTCTCCTATGTTTTGCTTCTCTCTCTCAGTCCCTCTCTCCCTCTCTTCTCCCACCTTCACTTTCCTGCCTAATATCTACAAATAAAACATGTTTTGCATCACTGACCATCTCTTCTTGAAATTCTTTGCTTAGCGGGAAATATAGGAGTCTGAGAGGTTTGGCTATGGTCTAGGACTGACTTTCCTTTCTGAAAAGGACACACAGAATCCTCTTAGTCAATATGCTATTTCCCAGCCCTTCCCTGAATGGTAGGGGTTGGGGGGAGAGCGAGTAGAGATTTCCTTCTCACGGTGCCGTTTTCTCTGTCTTTGCCTCATGTGAGTCACTGGGGACTGCACTGGAACCAGTGAACCACACCTTCTCTGAGGCCCCAGAGGTACATTCTCCTCTTCATAAAATAAAATAATATTTAAAAATGTTATTCTCTCCTGTTAGAAGACACTGCTCCACAAAGAGATACCATGGTGTCTACTCAACTTTGTTCAGATCCTCTCTCATATTCCCAGAAACACACGATCTGTCCCCATGGACCTCTTTCCCCTAATCCAGACTCAGGTTGCCTTTAACTGGTCATCCTATACCTGGGAGTCATGCTGTCTGGGATTGGTTGACCTCTCACCCCTCCCCACTCACGAGATGGATATTCAAAGCTTACCATTTCTTTGAAACCTCAGCCATTGTGGTGGAGAAACCAGGCCCTGTGACACCTGCATTCTGAACCCTCCACAGGGAGACCAAGGCAGGGACCCAGAGCATCAGTGCTCTCTGAGCACCCACTCCCCTGGCATCACATATATTCCACACACAGAGTCAGGAACCTCCTTACACTGAGGATCCTTACGGAGACCATTGCACATATGACTCTGAATGATCTTTTTCAGCATGGATCAACCATAATCTCTAATAACCTCACCAAAAAATGAAATTTAGGATTAGAATCTAAATTCCTTCTCTCCTGTCACATGGTAACTCACTGAGCAGCACTCCTGTTTGGGTGACTTCTCCAGGTAAACATCCAAATGCACACTAAAGTCTTATCAAATTGAAAGAGAAATGGTGGGTCAATGTCAATGACAAAGACTAGAATAAAACTGTGATCCTTACTGTGAATCATACTATTACCCAAGGACCCAATGACTAAATGAGGATAAAATGGGAAACTGACAGAACGTGACAGTCACATTCCGCTGTCTCCTGCAGGGGGCGCACACACCCGCACAGCAGAGCTGCAGCCCAGGAGCAGGAGCACAAGGGGTGGGTTTCTCCTCCAGGGTCTTGGTTTCCTGTAGGAACAGCAGCAGCAAAACTCTCTAATGAGTGCGCCGGAGTAGTGAGTGCCCCAGTGCAGATTTCCGTCTAACACTGATTCTCTGATAGAATTTGCACAATTAGGGAGCAAAGACAATATTAATGGTGGTGTCTATGGCATCAGGACACCTCACAGCTGGACAGTTGTCAGGCAGTTGTGCTTGGGAGTGGATCCAAACTGGCCCCTGATGTCCACACACACAGGCCCTGCTGCAGACGGGACACAGGAACACTCAGGGCATGAGCAACTCCCTGAAACTTTGCTGCCGAAGGCTGTCTCCCACCTCACTGTCCCCTCACGTGACTCATCCCTCAGTCACCCACATGACCTCTCCCTTCTTCTTAACTCTCTGAACTTTGTTAAGACCCCGAGACCCAGGCACTGGGCTCCTGCTCACTCTCGCTGGGTGTGTCTCAATCTGTCTCTAATGTCTGTCTCTGGTGACTGCCCCCCATGGACCTTCTGGCATGTGACTCTCATGAGGTATGATGAGGCCTCAAACCTGCTCACCCATTTCCTGCACACGTGAATTAAGGTTTAGGGAGGTCCCACAGAGTTGCTGAACCCAGGAGACCTTAATTACCCTCACCTAGTGATACAATGAGAATCATGGTGGCCACCCTGTGCTGCCCATGTATAGACAGTCAGGGACAATGGGGCACTGGTCACTCACACAACCCCTCTATATACCGACTCCCCAATCTGCCTACATTCTCTCTGAGAAGTTGAACAAGAACCATGCAGGTCTCTCCAGGTGCTGGGGAAAATGTGTTCTGAAGTGATAGTTCAGTGTCAGTGACACAGAGAGCAAGCAGAGGACACTTGCAGAGTGTGTGAGTCTGTGCAGGAAGGACAGGTCCAGGCCCAGTAGACTGAGAGCTGAGGGTTCTGCTGTGTGCCAGACCCTGAAAATGTTGGGATTCCTCAGGGATGACCCCCCAAGATCAGAGTCCTGAAGTTCAAGGGGATCTGCTGGGTGTGAGTCATGTACAGACAGAGCAGGGTTAGGTGCTTTGGGCCAGGCCCATTATACCCGGAAGGTTACCTGGGCAGATGCTCTTCCTGGTCCCAATACAAACCCATTGCCAGGAGGAATAAACACATCCAACCCGTAACTACCTTGAATATTAAGGAGTAAAACTGCTCTGGTGAAGGAATTCTCACAGATGAGAACTCAGAGAACAAATTATACTAATCTATTTGACTTGGATTGACCGGCAAACTCTGTAAGAATTTCTGGGACAATAACATTGACTGTATGAAAGTTTGTGTGCATAGAGGGAGAACAGGACCAAACCCACAGGGACATGGAGGGCAGGAGCCTGTCTACAGTGCAGAGGCCCTGGTGGGGTGGTTGGTCATCAGGGACCTGAGACACAAGGACTCTCCTCACAGCTGCCGTTTCCCCTGTGCAATTTCTATTCTCTGAGAGCTCCTCAGCACGTTTCCTGTGGTGGAGGAAGAGGCCCAGGTATGACCAGGGCCCCAGTGGGAGGACTGAGCGCTCTGGAGCCACAGTCAGCACCTCCTCCCTGGGGAGCCCAGACCCCAGCCTCCTCCAGACCCCTCCTTTCTCCACAAAGGCTCCCCCCCCATGCAAATCTGCATTTGGGACCCAGGATTAAAACAATGTTCACACTCACCCCAATTCAGGTACCCTCTCCCCTGATACAGAGTCTGAGATCATGGACCTTGTGGGCAGGAACATGCATCAGCGCTGGTTCCTCCTCTTTCTGGTGGCAGCTCCCAGGTGTGAGTATCCCCTGGACAGTGGCTCAAAGGTGGGGATTGGGCCTCTGAGCCGTGGCTCACTGTGGATGTCTGTACCCAGGTGCCCTGTCCCAGGTACAGCTGCAGGAGTCAGACCCAGCCTGGTAATGCCCTCACAGATGCTGTCCCTCACCTGTTCCGTCTCTGGATTCTCTCTAACCAGCAATAATGTGCATTGGGTCTGCCAGGCCCTGGTAAGGGACTGGATTGGGTTGATGCAATATGGTGTGATGGAAGCACTATTAGCCAAGTATTCATGTGCTAGTCAGCATCACCAGGGACAGCTCCAACAACCAAGTTTAATTAAAACTAAGTAAATCAGTCACTGAGAACACAGCCATGTATTATTGTGCACGAGACACAGTGAGGACAAGTCCCTGTGAGCCCACAAACTTGTTGAGGAGACAGGGTAAGCTGCAGGGTGTGTGTGATCCCCCAGGTGGTGCTCTACTCCTTGACTACAGGGCTGACTCCTGGGGCAGGTGGAGAGGGACTTTAACGGGCTAGCTTTCTTCTCTTTGACTGAAATACTTAAATCAAATTTAGTAAACCATTTATGTACATTTTAGGTATTACTGACTCTCTAGTTCAAGTTTGTTCCTCCTCCTTCTCAGAGTCCACTAGCGACTTTTTGTTCCAGTAAGTAAACTGTGGTCAATTTTAATTCCTATAAAGGTCATTGCTCTTCACGGAAAGGAGGATTTCCCCCATTTTATCTTGCTTTCTTTATTGAGGACACACAATTCCCTCTGTGTGTTGATGCTTGTGGGTCACACCCTCACTGCACTTCTCCCTGCCCAAATTCCAATAGACCCCCACATCTGCTGTGTCCCCTGTGCCCGGCCTCTTCTTGCCAGTGATCTCAGCCCCCACCCAACTCCTCTTGGGACCCACAGAGTGTGGTTAGGATGGAGGGGCTGTTACCATGGTTCCTGTTCACTCTGGCACTTTTTTCTCCTGTACCACAGATGAGTGACATCCTCTGAATTTGTCCTTCTCCCTTTGACTTACTTCACATCATATGATCCTTTGCAGTTACACCATGTTTCAGTAAAGTGTGGAAGTTCCCTTTCCTATATCCGCATAGCTGTCCATGTATCTATGACTTTTTTTTTTTCTTTTCTGTTGGCCACATCCAGGGGTGCCAGGCTTTTCCTGGCTAATATTCACCACAATTTCTTATGATGAAACTGTCTAAAATATTAGCATTGTCTCCAGGAGGCCTCCAGCTACGCCCAAAATTTAAAATAATCACAACTTGTTACCATTGAGGGAGCCTTCCTTGACATCTCACAACCCATTGTTCTGTGTTTTGATTTGGTTTGGTTTTGGGGTGATGTCCAGCTCATGTCACTGTTACTCATAGATCAGTGCTCAGTGATAACCCCCTTCCTTTGGGTTGGCAGGTAATAGCAGAGCTGAGGTAGACCCAGTCAATCACATGCAAGTTAAGTCCCTGAGTCCTGATGTGTCTACATCCCAAGAGCCCTATTCACTGGGTGTCAAGGGTACTCTTGTCTGGATGTTGGATCCTTTTCTTACCAATACAGGCTAGCAGAACACTGTACAAACCATCTAAACTTTGCTGTGCCACTGTACAATGCATAATAGAAGTAAAATTATGAAGATTGAATGATTTATTTATCATTTAAATTATTTATCACAACTCCACCACTTTCCCTGCATTAATATAAGATTCAGAGACGTGGGCCCTACAAAAGCAGGATGAGAACACTATTTGGGTCTCCCAAAGAAGAATTGAAAGAGCTATGCTTGGAATATCATGCCGCACGAGCTCATTCGCCAATGTGGCAAGGCGCAAGCCTCAGGAGACCAAATGGTAATGTCCAAGCTTGCTAAACAGTTCAGAGAAGCAATAAAAGAACACCTCAAAGACAGAAGAGCAGAAATACTGGAAGATAGAGCAGAAGCCGGGAAAAGCATTCTCACTGCCTGCCTGTCCTTTGCCAACTATAAGACCAAGATGACTGCCCTCCGACGCCTGATGGATCTATCATATCTTCCAGAAAGGCAATGGAGAAGATTATCCATGACTTCTACTCAGACCTCTTTGATAGCCACATCCACCTGCCCACATACCAAATTCCACAGGATGGATATGTCATTCCCAACATTCTCCCTTCTGAAATCTGACATGCCATCTCGTCGGTAAAGAAAGGAACAGCACCAGGCCCAGACAAAGTCAGACCTGAACACCTGAAGAATCTGCTGTCGGTATTCATCAATAAACTAGCTCGGCTCTTCAAACTCTACCTGTCCGAATGCAAGGTACCCTCCCAATGGAAAACCAGCAGGACAGTTCTACTGTTCAAGAAGGGAGACATTCACGACATCGGCAACTATCACCCCATCTGCCTGTTGTCCGTCATCTACAAGCGAGTCATCCTGAACAGGATTGGCAGGACACTAGATGAATGACAACCATGCGAGCAAGCTGTCTTCCGGAAAGGATTCAGCACAATCGACCATATCCACACAGTAACCAAGCTCATTGAGGTTTGTAGGGAGTACAACCGCTCTGTCTCACATTCATTGATTTACAGAAAGCCTTTGATTCTGTGGAGACTGAAGCAGTCATCGAAGCCCTAGCCAAACAGGGTGTTCAAACCCAATACATCAAGATCCTTCGTGAGTTTTATTACGGATTCACCACCAGGATCTCACCATTCTACAAAGAAGTGATCATTGATGTCAAAAGAGGGGTTTGACAGGGTGATACCATTTCACCAAAACTCTTCAGTGCCACCCTCGAGAATATCATGCGACAATTAGAATGGAAAGGAATGGGAGTGAAGATAGATGTTCGGCAACTACACCACCTCTGCTTCGCTGATGACATTGTTCTAATAACACCAAACATTAGCCAAGTGGCACAAATGCTGGCTGACTTCGACCGAGAATGTGGAAAGATAGGTCTACAGCTGAATCTAAAGAAAACCATGTTCATGAAAAATGAACTAGTTCCAGAGGCCCCATTCACTCTCAATGGAACAAACATCTCTGAATGCAACAGTTATGTGTACCTAGGTCGAGAAGTCAACATGGTGAAAGACCTAAAACCTGAACTGCGCAGAAGGAAGAAAGCGGCATAGAATGCTTTCAAAGGCATCGATGAAATAGCTAAAAGGACAAAGAACCTCCGGCTCTGGGCACATCTCTTTGACTCCACCGTTCTCCCTGCCTCAGAGACCTGGGCCCTACAAAAGCAGGATGAGAATGGTATTGTGCCCGCAGACCGCTCAGTCACTATGAGCTCTAAGTCTCGGGGATAACCAGCGTGAGGAGGAGAATTAGGAGGACAGGAACGTCGGGCGCGATGGACAGTCAGACACAGACACAAGAGAGGTCAAATGCTGCTGCCATTTATTCAGAGCAAAGCTTCTCTTTTTATGCTTAACAAATGCACAGATGCAAGATTACACCAGTTACTTTTTATTAAAGGAGGCATTTTTAACATCAATGTCACGGCATTCCCATCCAGAGGCCTCGACCCATAGGTCACAAATCCTCCCTTCCTGCTAATGATGGAAGGCAAAGGCCTGAAGGCCACGAATCTTTCCTTATCAAGGACCTGAGACCAGCTCAGGCCTTGGCAGCCAGGTGTTGCGCAGGTGGCGTGGCATTTCTGTGCTATCTTTGTTTTATGCTATAATTGTGTATAATGAGAACTACCCTTGCCGCAGGCTTTTCTTTTTGTTCAGTTTCTTCATTACTCAGAGTCTAAGTCTCAGCATAAGCAAGTGCTTTAATTGCACACCAAGCATTCTTAGGAACAGCTAAAGGAGTTTAGGGGCTTTGTTGGCAACAGTCTCTTTTTTAGGGGGAAGCACCGTCTGGTAACTGTCCCTTTTTAGCGGGAAGTACCAAAGCCATCCCCTGGCCCAGTGAGCACTTTCATGCTACGTGAGCCGGTGCCATGGGAGCCGTGGCAGTATTCGGGTCTCCCAGAGAGGAATCCAAAGTGCTATGCTTGGAATATCACACCTCACTCAAGTGAGAGAAGGAATCCGGAGTTCTGACCTTTGTCGCTATTCCAGAATCAGGGACGCTGTCTCGTTTGCCAAGGCATCGAAAATCAGATGGGCTGGACATGTAATGCGATTTGGAGACAACCACTGGACTAGAGCCATTACCGATTGGATCCCACGGAATGTCAAAAGATCACGTGGCTGCCCACCTACAAGATGGTCAGGCTCCCTTGTCAAGACCCTGAAGGAACGGTTTGAGGCTCTTCATATTCCTGAATGAACCAGATGCCATTGGGCTACACTGACACTTGATAGGGTCCAATGGAAATGTTACTGGTGCCCGCTCAAGCAAATGGATGAATAACGGATTCAAGTGATCAAATGATTCAAGTGATCACGCCGCACTCAAGTGAAAGATGGATTCCGGAGCTCTGACTTCGATAGCTGTTCCAGAGTCAGGGATGCTGTCTCATTTCCAAGGCATCGAACATCAGATGGGCTGGACATGTAATGTGATTTGGAGAAGACTGCTGTACTAGAGCAGTTACTGGCTGGATCCCATGGGATGTCAAAAGATCACATGGCTGCCCACCTACAAGATGGTCAGACTTCTTCGTCAAGCAGTTGGAGGCTCTTTGTACTCCTAAAGCAACCAGATGCCACTGCTCTAAACTGGCACGTGATAGGGTCACATGGAAATAGTACTGGTGCCTGCTCAAGCAAATCGATGTATAAACGGATGTCAAGTGATCAAGCAATCAAGTGATCACTTAATCATCGATGCTTTAAGGTGATAGTTTTCTGAATATTTTCCAGGTTCAAAGTGCAACCAGATCACCACATCTGCTCTGGATCCGACCTTCTCAACGTGTTCAAATCAAACTTTAAATAGAGAAGGAGGATATGTAGTTGAGCCCCTTCTGCGATGATGAAAACAGCCAGGCCCTGTCTCCAGAGAGGATTCAATTCAGGGGTTCCCACGGCTCATCCTGAGTCAGACAGAACCAACATGTTGTGTGGGCTGAGCTGGCTGCTCCTGGCTGCTGTGTTAGGAGGCAATTCATGGATCCCAAGAAACACGGAGCATGAGAGTGAGGGGAGTGGCAGATCCTCAATTTGAGGAGAGTTTCCTGACCAGGATGTCTTTGTGTTTGTAGGAGTCCAGTGTGAGGTGCAGCTGGTGGATTCTGGGGAGACTTGGTGTGGCCTGGAGGTTCCCTGAAACTCACGTATGCAGCCTCTGGATTTACCTTTAGCAACTATGAAATGAACTGGGTCCGCAGACTCCAGGGAAGGGCCTTAGAGTGGGTCTCATGCATTAATACTGGTGGTGATACATACTATGCCGACTCTGTGAAGGGCCGATTCACCATCTCCAGAGACAACAGCAAGAACACTCTCTATTTGCAAATAAACAGCCTGAAGATGGAGGACACGGCCCTGTACTACTGTGCGAGAAACACAGTGAGGGGAAGACCCTGTGGGTCCAGAAACAAACCACCTGCAGGAGGAAGCAGGGTGTGCTTCAGGGTCGCAGGCCCCCAGGAGGCTCTGAGGACTCCGCCCTGAGGAAACGTTGCTCATGACAATATGAATCATCTTTCTGTGGAGGCCAGGGACTGACCTGCCCCTCAGCTCTCAGATGACCCCAAGGGCACCTTCTCCTGTGGTTGTGGCTCAGAGTCCTCCACTCCCACTGTGGGCAGGAAAGACTTTGTCACATTCTCTGCTTCTGTTGGGAAGTTTCCAATGATGGTGCAGCAGGCAGATAGAGAAAGGGACCCAACATAGAAAGTGAGTTCTTAGAATGAAAAATATCAACTGGTCCTAAGGCTACTGGACCACACTTCTGAACACGGCAACTACCGCCTGTCAAGGCCTTTACCTGTTGCCACTGCAGGCCAGAGAAGGCTAAATGTCCCATGGAGCCAAGATCTAGCAGAAACAAAGGCCAGGAACAGGTGTCTAAGAAGATTAATAGTTCCCAACTCTTCCCCATGGCAGCCGACCTAGCCAAGGACTCTGACCTAGGTAGAAAGTACCGGATGGACCACCTTGGGAGACCCCTATGAAAGCAGATCTGAACAAAGGAAGCTCATGGCATGTGCTTCCAGAGCACCTAAGTTGCCTGCACATGTGTGCTGCAGCCTGTGCACATGGTGCCTAAGCACATATCACCTGCATCTCCCTCTTGAGAGGTGACCCTTCCTATTTCAATGCTGGGACATGTACTGCAGCTCTCTAAACTATGGGAAAGTCCATGCATCTCTGTGTGCATCTGTCTCTCTGTGTGTCTCTCTGTCTCTCTTGCTCTCTCTTCATCTCCCTGTCTCTCCTTCTGTATCTCTCTCTGTCTCTGTCTCTCTGTCTCTCTCTCAGTCCCTCACACAGTGTCTGTCTCTCTTTAAGTCCCTCTTTCTCAGTCTCTTTCTTAGTCCCTCTCTCTCTGTCTTTCTCTCTCTCCATCCAGTCACCCTTTCTAAGAGTAAGAATTTTGAGGACTAGACATTAAATTCCTCCCCGCCTCTCACATGCTGACCCACATGAGCAGCACCCTTATCTTGTTCACCTTCCAAATTCCCTACTTTTACAACAAATAGACCATCAAGTCTTTCTTAATCAATATAAAGAGATATACGGTTTCAATGTCAATGACAAAAACAAAGACTGAAACTGTGATCCTCACTATGAATCACACTATCACCCAAGGACCCAGTGACTAATTGAGGATAAAAGCGGGAAACTGACATACAGTGACAGTCGGGGTTCCGGGACTGCCTGCAGGGGGCGCACACACCCACGCAGCAGAGCTGCAGCCCAGGAGCTGGAGCACAGGGGGGCGGGTTTCTCCTCCAGGGTCCTGGTTTCCTGTGGGAACTGAAGCAGTAAAACACTCTAATGAGTCTTTCGGAAGGATTGTGTGCCCCAGAGCGGGTCTCGTCTAACACTGATTCCTGGGAGAATTTACACACTCAGGGAGCAAAGACTATATTAATGGTGGTTTCTGGGGTCAGGACACCTCACAGCTGTACAGTGGACAGCCAGCTGGGCATGGGAGTGGATCCAAACTGGCTCCTGCTATCAACAACCAAACAACCAGACCTTTGAGTCCAGAGCATACACAAGGGTCTCTGCCATTCTGGCTCCCAGTTACTTGAGATGACACCCACAGTCCAGAGCAGATCCTGGTCTCTGTTGCCCAGGAAGCTCCAGAATCCTCAGGTCTGAGCTCTGATCTCCGCCATCAGGAGCCTCTGTCCCTGCCTCCCTTTCCCAACTCAGAACCCTACCATCATGGAAACTTTTCTGATCTCAGACAAATCAAATAGAAAATAATTATATGTGTTCTTGCAGAATTTCACAGAATAGATTCCAAATATCCGGTGAATCCCAGAAAAGAAGCTAGGCAGAGCTGGTTGAGGACGTGAGGACAAGAATCCTGGGACTGCAAGAAAATGTGCAGAGGGACATTCCTAGCCTTGGATAGAAAAGATCTGCCTCTTTAGCTCTGTCCAGTTCTAGCCTCAGTGCCACAGCATCAACTAAAGACACTGTCATCACTGAGTATCCTATTGAGTCATCACTATGTGTGTCTTTGTGAATTATCTCTGTGTGTGACCTGCTAAGTCATCACTGAGTGTCCTCAGAGTCATCATTGTGTGTGCTCTGCTGAATCATCACAGCTACTATCCTGCTGAGTCATCACTGTGTGTAGTGCTCAGTCATTATTGTGTGTATCATGCTGAGTCATCACTCCATGTGCGCTTCCTAGTCATCACTGTGAGTCCTGCTGATTCATTACTGTGTGTATCCTGCTGAGTCATCCTGTGTGTGTATCTGCTGAGTCATCCTGTGTTGTACCTGCTGAGTCATCACTGTGTGTCCTGCTGTGTGTCATCACTAGGTATGTCCTGTTGAGTCCTTACTCTGTGTGTTCTGCTGAGTCACTAGTATGAGTGTCTGCTTAGAAATGTATGTGGTCCTGCTCAGCCATTACTGCCTTTTGTGGTTCTATAGGGCAATCAATTATCTGATTTGACACAAACAATAACTATAAAATAAACGGCACCTCAGGGTCAAGGGAGAGAGCTCATGGGATAAAGCTCTTGGCATTGCGGTAGGCGGTGCTGGTCCAATCCCCCACAGCCCTAGTTATTGCGCAAATATCCAGATGTGGTGGATTCTGAGTAGATTTAGGTGCTCCTGGCTAGGCCAAAGATGTGAGGTAGGTAACCTTAGCAGAGGCATCTTCTGTACCCTGGTACAATCCATCATCAGTGAGAATGAACAAATCCATCCTACAACTGCCTTATGCTTTTGGTATGAATGTTCTACTACAAGTGACAAAAATTTTCACCCAACAGAGGTGAGTGAATAAGTTCTACTAATTTGATTAATCTTGGATTACACATAGGTCTGTATGAATTCAATGTACAAGTAATTGCTGTTCAAATTTTGTGAACACAGAGGGAGAATAGGAGCAAACACACAGGGCCATGAAAGTCAGAGCCTGTCTACAGTGTAGAGGCCCTGGTGGGGGTGGGTTGGTCATCAGGGACCTGAGACACACGGACTCTCCTCAGAGCTGCCATTTCCCCTGAGCAATTCCTGTTTTCTGAGAGCTCCTCCTCAGCATGTGCTGGAGGAAGAGGCCCAGGTCTGACCAGGGCCCCAGGGAGAGGCCTGAGTGCTTTGAGCCACAGTCAGCACCTCATTTCCCGGGAGCCCAGACACCAGCCTCCCTCAGACCCCTCCTTTCTCCATAAAGGCTCCCCACCATGCAAATCTGCACTTGGGACCCAGGAGTAAATCCACGTTCGCACTCACCACAACTCGGGTTCCCTCTCCCCTGACACAGAGTCTGAGATCATGGAACTCGTGAGCAGGAACATGCATCAGTGCTGGTTCCTCCTCTTTCTGGTGGCAGCTCCAGGGTGTGAGTATCCCCTGGACAGAGGCTCAAAGGTGGGGTTGGGGCCTCTGAGCCGTGACTCACTGTCGGTGTCTGTCCCCAGGTGTCCTGTCCCAGATGCAGCTGCAGGTGTTGAGACCCAGCCTGGTGAAGCCCTCACAGATGCTATCCCTCACCTGTTCAGTCTCTAGAGTCTCTCTAAACAGCGATCATGTGCACTGGGTCCACCAGGTCACTGGAAAGGGGCTGGAATGGGATGGTGCTATATGGAGTAGTGAAAAAACAGTCTATAAACTGAAGCAGGAATGTCCCATCGGGTCGGAGGCGCAGAGATGAGACTCCAGGCACAAGACGTATTTCCATTAATATTTTTAATGATCACCAGCCGGAGGGGCATCAGCTCTCATCTTGGTGGCTAACTGGCCGCAGCTGACTGACTAGAGCTGACTGACCAGAGCTCACTGACCACAGCTCACTGAGGAGAGCTGACTTAACAAAGACCCCAACTTTCTTATAAGCCAACACAACAAAGGGCAGTAAAACTTAGAGTTAAGTTTACATAATTGACACTGCAAGGACATTTTACATTTCTAGCATAGGATTTATGGTGATAGGGAGGAGACACTCAGAGCCAGAAGCCTGCAGGTGGTGCTATCTCAGTGAGGTGAGATAAGCAAAGAATGCAACAGTTTGTTAACTTAGCCTTCCTAAATTGCCCCAGAAGAGGAGGTCTTGTTATAAGACTCCATCTAGGGTTAATTAGAGCCAACAAGGGAATGTGCAGAAAAATGACCTAGGATAGCCTTTGTCTGTGTAAGTGCAGCTTGATTAACAGTTTCACTAGGGTTTTCTACATACTAACTCTAATTGGAGACAGTCTGCCAGAAGACCCCATGTATCTGTTAACAGGCAGTATACATCAGACCTTTCTTTGCATATCCTTAGATCTACTTACTGCTACATCTCCCCTTTCTTTTGTTTAGGCTGCAATTTGGCCAACATAACAAACTGAGATGCCTGTAGAACCTTAGTTCTTTTCTTATACTGTTTGAACTTACAATATAAGATAAGACCAAGGACAGCCATAACCAAGATAAGCACACCCAAAATTGCAGCTCCTCCAATAAGTCCCTTTATGCTAGTAGTGGGGTTAAGAGAGCCAATGCCATAAACCAAATTTTGCCAAAAGGAATTAACAGTAACATCAGAAATATGATTAGAAAAAGTATCATGAATCTTGCTTTGTAAATCTACAATTTTAGCCGTAATATTCTTGTGAGTTAACAAATGTTTTTTAACCTTATCCCAAGGAAATTCAGTTTCATTATAAAGTACAGGAGTAACACAGAAAGAAGAGGTATTCCAATCGCATTTCAAAGACATTTGTCTTCTTAGGCTAGCCAACTGATCACCAAGCAAAGTCACAGTCTGAGTCACATCAGCCAGTTCAGCTTGCAGATCAGTATCGATCTGCCTTTGGGTAGTCCAGAGTTTTTGAGAATTTTCATGCCATTTGTGCACGAACTCAACAGTTTGTGTTCCTTTTTTCATCGCCATTCCTGCTACGGTGGCAGAGGCCATCACTGCAATGATGCCCAAAACAGCAGCTATTAGTAGACCGATGAATCTTTTGGTGCGCTTAGAGATGTGAGTAATCAGCTGACAAAGAAGTCCAATGGTCTGGCTCTCCTCCCATGGCCGGGTAGCATCACAGGCATCCAAAGACCTACTCGAGCTCTGAGAAAATACAAACTTTCTCCAGTGTTTAGTTTTAAGGCAGAATCAACACAAGTATACATGAAATATTTGGTACAGGAGATAGTACCTTCAAAAGAATTCCAAATTATTTTCCCCTTAAGTATTACAAAAGGAAGGGGAACACACGCCTTTATTGGTCGTGTATAATTTTTATGAAAAATTACCTGTTCTGTGGTACTATTTTTATTATGACTTCCTTCCCAGACTGAGAGCTCATGAAATGCAGAGCTGATTTTCCACAGATGTATCTGTTTGGAAAATCCTAATTGAAAAGGTGCAGGAGGTGCAATCCCTTCATTTATCCATAAGATAGAATCATGGGAAGATGTTTCCATCTGATCTTTAGTAATATGCCAAGATATTTCTGTTTTCTTTCCATTTTTCTTTTTCTGGATGTAATAGCCTTGTGGGCTCCAATCCAGTATTGGGCACAGGTTTTGAAATATACATATTAGCAACTGAGGCTTTACAATTATCCCAAACAAGCCAATGTTGAGAATTCTCTAACATCTTTCTTTTTACATACAGGCAATTTGGGAGAAGCCACATTATTTACAACGTTTTGCATTAGAAAACCTGTGGCTGATAACCTTAACAAACGTTCTTTTATAAGATGGTTATCAGAGAAATAAGAAATTAGCCAATTTTGATGACTGGGGTGGAGACAATGAGAATCTTCTCCAATACAAATTGGTACACCTTCAACACCAGTTTCATATTCAGAAAAAACTGTGCCTTCTTCTTCAGGCTTAAAAGGACCTCTGTTATCATGAGGACCAGGTAACCAAAGAGATTCATTATTATAAACAGGAATAACATCATCCTGCCACGAAACTGCTCGTAGTAGGGGAGGATTGGGTATTTATGCCCAATAAGTATAATTGGAACTGGCATTAGCTGACACACTTAAGATGATTAGTACAGTTAGATAAAATGTGTTTGGAGTTAATTTTATGTTTGTAATAGATATCACCTTCTTTGGATGTTGTGCCAAGTTTTGGCAGTGCTTCCAGTATTGAAACTGGGCTTTATCCCTCTCCTTTCCTATCGGCTGGCCTTGCAGGTGTTTCTTTTGAACTGGGCTTTTCTGCATCATCTTCATTTGGAACATCTTGGGATGTCTCCTCCTGTTGTTTTTCGGTTGCTTTCCATGAACGATTTTGAGTCTTTTAGTCGGACACCAAAATTGCTCCTTATCTGTGGAGATAAAAGCAAATCCTCGCCCCCATCTTTCCACCCAACCTGGTAACCATTCACCAGACACAGTGTCTTTATATAAGATTTTTTGTTTGACCTGTTTTGTGGTTTTATTTGTCACTGTAATTTCATTTTTTGGAGATTTTCAATGTTTATCAGCTGCAGTTTCATTATCAGCAACATTTAAAAAATTTAAAGTAAACAATGCTCTTGCAATTCGTTGCTTGGGGAATTCAGATATACTCCCTTTCTCTGTTTTAAAAGCATTTCTTTTTAGAGTACGATTTGCTCATTCGATAATTGCTTGACCAGTACTATTATAGGGAATACCTGTAATATGAGTAATAGAATAAGCTGCATAAAAGATTTTAATTTTGCAGAATTATACGCTGGAGCATTATCTGTTTTTATAGTATGAGGAATGCCCATTACAGAAAAAGCTTCTAGCAGGTGAGTTATGACTGCGTCAGCTCTTTCAGATGGGGCAGCTGTAGCCCACTGGAAATGAGAATAAGTATCTATAGAATGATGTACATATTTGGTTTTACCAAAACAAGGTACAATAGTAACATCCATTTGCCAGATGTGATTAACTGTCAACCCTCTGGGGTTGGTTCCAAGAGGCAAATGTGGTGTATTAATTGCCTGACACGTAGGACATTGTTTTATTATAGCTTTTGCTTGAGACCAAGGAAATGCAAATTTATTTCTTAATGCACGAGCATTTTGATGATGTAAACTATGGGAAGCTTCCACAGTAACTACTAAAGCCACAAGTTTATCGGCTCGATCATTGCCACATGTTAAAGGACCAGGCAAATTAGTGTGAGCCCTTATGTGGACAATATATAAAAGATGAGTACGAGCACGAAGCAATTGCTGCAATGTGGCAAACAATGTTAAAAGTTCAGACTGTTTTAAAAGGTAAAGAGACAGTATAAATATTTTGTACAGTCCAAGCTGCATATTGTGAATCAGTGACTATATTAAGAGGATCTTGATAATTCTGCAATAAAGAAATAATAGCAAATAACTCATTCTTTTGCACTGATTGATAAGGAGTTTGTAATACAACATCATTTTTTAAGTCAGTATAAGCAGCTTTTCCATCTTTGGAAGCATCAGTAAAAAAAGTTACAGCATCATCTATCGGCTCTGAACGAACCACACTTGGCCATATTCAATCAGTTAATTGTAAAAATTGAAACAACTTTATTTTAGGAAAGATATTATGTATTGAACCCAAATAACCGGCACAAGCTATTTGCCAATTTTCATCTATTTCCCATAGGGCTTGTATCTTTTCCTTATCATATTTAACAATAATTTCTTTAGGATCAAAGCCAGAAAGCTGTACAGCTCTTTTTTCTTCCCTTTATAATAACCTGAGAAATTTTGGACGGATATGTCAATAAAGACTTGATATTTTTATTTGGTAAAAAATCCACTCTATAATATTTGAATCTTGTATTAAAACTAAGCGCATAAGTGGGAATGCCCAGGGATGGACGTAACCAATTGATATTACCTAATAGTTGCTGAAAATCATTTAAAGTTTTTACTTTATCTTTTCTGATTTGCACCTTTTGTGGAATTACTGTAGCATAATTAATAATTTGGCCTAAAAATTCCCAAGGTGCTGAATGCTGGACCTTTTCGTTAGCTATTTCTAAGCCCCAATCCTGTAATTCAAAAACAGTAGAAGAATAGACATTTTGCAAATTAATTTCAGGAGGACCAGGATGATATCTTATAAGGATATCATCCATATAATGAATTAATTTGGCACCTGGATATTTTTTATGTACAGCTTCCAAGGGTTGATTAACAAAATATTGACACATGGTTGGACTATTCATCATGTCTTGAGGCAACACAGTCCATTGATACCTTTTATTAGGCGCTTCATTATTCATCGATGGGACAGTAAATGCAAATTTTTCTCTATCCTGCTCAGCAAGGGGAATAGTATAAAAACAATCTTTTAAATCAATAGCAATAATATTCCAGGTTTTTGGTATCATAGCAAGATTAGGAAGGCCAGGCTGCAGAGGGCCCATAGGCTCCATGCATTTATTGACCTGGCGTAAATCTGTTAACATTCTCCATTTGCCTGATTTCTTTTTTGATTACAAAAACTGGAGAATTCCAAGGACTAGAACTTGGAACAATATGACCCAAGTTGAGCTGTTCCTTCACCAATAGTTGCAAAGCTGTTAGCTTTTCAGTAATTAAGGGCCACTGCTCAACCCACACTGGCTGGCTCAGTGTTTTTCCACTTAATGGGTAAAGCTGTTTTACAAGCAGCGGCCCGCATTAAAAAATGCGGCTGTTTACAAAGGTTTCTACGTTTAGTCATAACAATATCCAATTTTTTAACAAATTTCTGCCCCATAAGGTAATTGCAATAGGCAAAATATAGGGCTGAATAACAGCCTCATCTCCATCTGGGTCAGTACATCTGAGAAGCTCATCACTTTGTTGAATATCAGTCATGACACCCAATCCTGTAAAAGTTGCATTAAAAACACGGTGTTTTTTTCCATTTAGAGGGCCAATGATGTGAAGCAATTATGGCTGTATTGGCCCCTGAATCAATCAAACCTTCAATTTTAGTACCATCTTCAAAAGTAAGCACCATACTGGGTTTATTCTCTGAAAGGAATTGTGTCCAAAAAACCTCAACATTAGTGCTGCCAGACCCTTGTTCCTTATCATTAGGAACTGGCCTTTTCGGCAATACAAGAAGCTGAGCAATTTTTTTCACCTTTAAAAATATGTATTTCAGCCTTTACAGAAACAATGAGCATAATTTCATTTTCAAAATTACCATCAAAAATTTTACTTGAACATTTACGCCTTTAGATTTCATATTATTACTGCCAATTACTAATCCGAACGACTGAGGAGGCAAAGGACCATAGATATTAGTTGGAATTTCATAACAATTGTTAGGCACTAAAAACAAATCCTGAATAGCTGGAATATCCAAAGCAGTACTATCCTTAGCAGTTTGTAAGGTTACATAAGTAGATTTGTTATCCAGCGTTTCAGATTTTGAAATATGAATTAAAGCAGGAGTGCCTTCAGGTTGCGGGGAGGGAGCAGACAGACTGCAGGGCGGTTTAGATTTAAAGCTGCCGCCTGCCTGTCTTTGTTTCCATTCTGCTTGGCTTTGGGGCGGCGACTGCTGAGCCGCTGAATTCTGCTCCCTCCGCCCATCCCAATGGGATGGGGGCTGTTCTGGGGAACTGCGGGAATGCTTGAGGCCTTAGAGGCGGCTGGAACCGCCAGGCTTCTTTCCCTCCGCCCTTCTGAAAGAAAAAGGCGGGCTGAGCCGCGGGAGCTGCTTGCGAAGCCAGGTTTGCTTCTGAAAAAAAATGCAGGCGGAGTCCGTGGCCGCTCGGCTGGAGCCGCGCTGGTGGACTCACTCTCCGACAGATCTCTGAGAGTGTCGGTGGGAGACCCACATTTTTTGAGGGGCCCTGGGCCGGGGCCCTTAATTCGTTTCCCGACTGCTCTGTAGAGTTGGGTGCAAGCAGTGACCCATTTCTATGCTTTTTGGAGTAGCAGTCCTTGGTTTTATGTCCCATTCTGCCGCACCTTTTGCAGAGTGCAGAATCAAAAAGGCTGGGAGCGGTTTCTCCCGTCCCTTTTCTTAGTACAATTTTTTCTGAAGTGTCCCTTTTTGACCACAATTAAAGCATCTCATTTGATTAGTATTTTGGAGTTCTGCAGCCAAAACTTGAGCTTGATATCTTGCAGACCCTACTTCGCGACAAGCGCGAATAAAGTCATCTATAGTATCTTTTCCTATCAACTTTGAGGCTTTAATTGCCTCTTGACAATCAGGCGAAGCATTTTCCACCGCCAATGTGGACATAAGTAATTCACGCACAGCAGCATCGGACACAGATTTCTCTAAAGTGTCCTGCAATCTGGCTAAGAAATCTACATAAGTTTCATTTGCTTGTTGTAATACCTTAGTAAATGGAATTGGTTGCTTTCCTGGAGCTTCCAGATTATGCCATGCTTTCAAGCATGTATTAGTAGTCAAATCTAAAATATCTGCAGGTATTTTAATTTGTTCTGTAGCCGTTAACCAATTGCCTGTTCCCATGATTCTCGCTATGGTGGCTTCAGCATTTTTGGGGGAACCTTTTATGTGAAATTTTTTTCTGCTTCCTCACGCCACCAAGATTTAAACTGAATATACTGTGATATTTCCAAAACTGCCTTTGCAATTGCTTGCCAATCACAAGGAAGTAAGACATTAGCTTCAGCAAAATTCTCTAGCAAGGCCAGAACATATGTAGATGTTGGGCCATACGTTGAAACAGCCTGTTTTAGGGAGGTCAGAAACTTGAAAGGAATAGCTTGATAAGCACCTTCATATCTATTAGTGTGTGTATTTAGATTACGAGCTACAGGAAAGGCCATACATTGAAGCTGTGGATTTTTCATCAAAAAAAATCAGGAGTATTCATTAGGACACGCAGCTCATGATTTAACTTATATTGACGTGGAGCTGCAGCAATCTCCTGGTTCTGATATTGGGGACGTGGTTAGCCTGAATTCACAAAGGGAATCGTGAAGCCCCTGTAGGGGAGGCGAAACTTCGGTCGCCTAGGCCTAGGTGACCTGTCTGCCTTTTACTCAGCAGATCTAATTTCTTACGGAGATCACTAATTTCTCTCCAGAGTGCTGCCTCATGTGAAGGCGCCTCTATTTCTGAATCAGGATCAAAACTATCATCCTGAGAGGCTGCCTGCCTTGTTTTGGCATTAGAATTTACCAAGGCAGGTAAAGCTGACAATGACTCGCTAGGGAGGTAATTCAAACTGAGGTGCAGTTGGTTCCTCAGGCATAGATACCAGGGGTGGGGGGGAGAGGAGGGAGTTGGACTAGAAGAAATTATGTCCTCCTCCTCCTCTGAATCAGATTCAAACGGCATTAAAGCTGAATTAATGCAAGCGTATGCACCCCATTCTTCTGCGGGGGGATTATTTCCCCTTTCCTATGGGCACGCCTTAAATCCTTCCCAACCTTTTTCCATACTTTTAGGTTGAACTGTTCCCTGCTCTCTGGTTCAAACCAGGAGCAATGCTTCTGTACTTTCTTAAGAAGACCTTTTTAAAACATTCTCTTTCAATGGCAGTCCAGCTGCCTTGAGTGCGAATCATAAGCGTATCAGTATAAGTATCTAACAGCGGCGTGGAGTTTCCCCATCGCAATAAAATTACTCCGGTTTCCAGGAGGCTATGCAAACCCTATGCAACTTATTTCCTCCTATTCCTTTCTGTAACCCGTGTCTCACCTTCAGGCCAGCCCCGCATTCGGGCGCCAGATGAAGCAGGAATGTCCCGTCAGGTCTGAGGCACAGAGATGAGACTCCAGGCACAAGACGTATTTCCATTAATATTTTTAATGATCACCAGCCGGAGGGGCATCAGCTCTCATCTTGGTGGCTAACTGGCTGCAGCTGACTGACTAGAGCTCACTGACCAGAGCTCACTGACCACAGCTCACTGAGGAGAGCTGACTTACTAGAGTTCACTTATGAGAGCTGACTGAGGAGAGCTGACTTACTCTTAACAAAGACCCCAACTTTCTTATAAGCCAACATAACAAAGGGCAGTAAAACTTAGAGTTAAGTTTACATAATTGACACTGCAAGGACATTTTACATTTCTAGCATAGGATTTATGGTGATAGGGAGGGAGACACTCAGGAGCCAGAAACCTGCAGGTGGTGCTATCTCAGTGAGGTGAGATAAGCAAAGAATGCAACAGTTTGTTAACTTAGCCTTCCTAAATTGCCCCAGAAGAAGAGGTCTTGTTCATAAGATTCCATCTAGGGTTAATTAGAGCCAACAAGGGAATGTGCAGAAAAATGACCTAGGATAGCCTTTGTCTGTGTAAGTGCAGCTTGATTAACAGTTTCACTAGGGTTTTCTACATACTAACTCTAATTGGAGACAGTCTGCCAGAAGACCCCATGTATCTGTTAACAGGCAGTATACATCAGACCTTCCTTTGCATATCCTTAGATCTACTTACTGCTACAATAAACCAAGTCTTCAATCGCAAGTCACCATCACCAGGGACACCTCAAAGAACCAAGTTTACTTAAAACTGAACAACTCAGTCACTGAGGACACAGCCGTGTATTATTGTGCACGAGACACAGAGACACAGTGAGAGCAATTCCCTGTGAGCCCACACACAAATCAGCTGAGTCCAGGGGAGCTGCAAGGGTCTGTGTGACCCCCTGGGGCACTCTTTCTCCCTGACTACAGACTGAGCTCAGGAACAGCTGTAGAGGGGCCTGTTAGGGGTTGCTTTCTTTTCTTTACTTTCTCTTTTTTTAAGTTAGTATAAATAAAATTTATACCACCGTGATATATACAATTACAAAGATATACAATTAAAAAGTTCATATTTGTGTTTTGGTCATACAGTGTTCCAGCACCCATCCCTCCACCAGTGCCCATCTCCCACCACCACCCCGGTTCCCTCCCCCCTCCCCAGCCCACCTCCATGGCAGGTTCTTTATTTCTTTCCCTTTCTCTCTCTTTCTCTTTCCTTCCCTTCCAGACTATGGATTACAGAACATACATTAAAGATTTGTCATGTGTATCTTTTCGCCTGTATTTAATGCTCAGTTATAGGTTGGTATTAGTACTTTTGACAATTGTTAGCACACTGTTTCTTTGTCTGTCTTACCTAGCCTCTGACTCCCATGAATTTGTGATAATTTCTACCTTTGACAATACCTCCTGATACATGTTTCACTTGACATTGGATATTGGTATCATAATATGTACATATATATTTATGTCATGCAAATAAATGCAGTCATTCTGTATCTGTCTCTCTCCTACTGTCTAATTTCACTCAACATGATCTTCTCCATGTCCATTCATTTATAGGCAAATTTTATAACTTCATTTTTCCTAGCAGCTGCATAGTATTCCATTGTGTAGATGTACCAAAGCTTCTTTATCCAGTCATCAAATCTCAGGCACTCTGGTTGCTTCCAGATTCTGGCTATTGTGAATAATGCTGCTATGAACATAAAAATAGGGATGGTGTTTCCACTGCATATTTTTGGCTTCCCAGAGTATATTCCCAGGAGTGTTATGGCTGGGTCAAATGGGAGTTCAATTTCTAATCTTTGGAGGAATGTCCATATTGTTTTTCCAGAAAGGCTGTACCAGCCGGCATTCCCACCAACAATGGATGAGTGTCCCCTTTTCCCCATATCCACACCAACACTTGTTGTTCTTGCTCTTTTGGATATGTGCCAGTCTCTGTGGTGTAAAATGATATCTCATTGTTGTTTTGATTTGCATCTCTCTAATGATTAGTGATGATGAGCATTTTTTCATATGTCTTTTGGACATTCGAATTTCTTCCTTATTGAAGTTTCTGTTCATTTCTTCTCCCCATTTTTTTGATGGAGTTGTTTGTTGTTTTCTTTTTGTTAAGTTCTACCAGTGCCTATATATCCTGGATATATTATCAGATGGGTATTGGGTGAATATTCTTTCCCATTCTGTGGACTGCCTTTGTATCTTAGTCACTGTTTCTTTTGAGGTACAGAAGCTTTTTAGTTTCTTCTTTCCCCTCTTTTCTTTTATTTAAACATATAAATCAAGTTTAATAAACCAAGCATACAGATTTTAATTACTTAATCTTCTAGTGCAACTTTTTTTTTTTCCTCTTTTATTTGGGAATCCATAAGACATGGTTTCATCGCGTTAGGTGATGTGGTCAATTTCTCTTCCTAAGGCATCGTTGCTTTTCACAGAAATAGGGTTTTCTCTGTTATTGTCTTCATTGCCATAGAGGAAATGTGATAAAGTCCAAGGTCTTAATAGTCCACACCCCAACAAAACCAAATCTCTCCACTCACCAACCCCCAGTTAAGGGCAGCAGCAGCCACTGCCCAGACCCCTGGCTCCTCACCCCTCGCTCACTCATTCCAAGTGAAACAAGAAGTTTTCTCTTCTATAGTTTTCCAAGGGGCAGGACGTTCCAAAAGCGGTGTCTGGACTTGCACAAATGATGGGGCAAAAGGTAAAATGTTATTTTACTTTGAAAACAAAGGAAGTGAGAAGGGGCTCCTCTCATCTGGTGAAAAGTCAATTGGAGGGCTCTGCCCCAGCTCCTGGGGATAGAGTGAAATCCCAGGATGTGCCTCTCTCAGCTTGAGCCAATAAACACTTATTTCAATGAAGTCTCTCATTTTGTATTGACATAGTAAGAGGGTCAGACATTTATCTACACCCGAGATTAGGGTGACCTTTCCTGGTTAGATCACAGCATAGAACCAACACTGCACTCCTCTCACAGTTTGATCATTCTGACCCCTCAGGGTCCTTATCATTTTCTTTAGGTAAACACAGAGCTCCTTCTGAGAACTTGCTGTTTTAGCTTTGGTTCAAAACAAAAGCTTACATTTAGTTGTCCGATATCAAGGCCAGGGTTTTCTCTTTTCCTGGTTCCATCAAGTCCCACTGTGAGACCCTTTTTGGGGGTTTGAGGGCTTAGAATTGAATAGCAAATTAATCTTATTTATCTCCCTGTGTTTGCACAAAAGCACATGAGCATGCAAAGGGCATGAGGTAAACAGAAAAGAGACATTTCAGTAAACCACTGTGGCCAGGCAGGATACTGACACATGCTGAACAGGAGACAGGCTGTATACAAAAGGAACCAATGCTGAGTGATGAGATTGATCTATTGATTAGGATTATCGCAAATGGAAGTAAATCAGTCAAATAAGGGCCATTAAGGTATCCAGACTGATGAAAAGTCTTAGGTAAGGTTTCGTGGTTTCTGAGCTTTTCAAAAGTGGATCCTGAAGGCAAGGCCCTGTAGGGACTTGGTCCTCACATGCTGTGCATTGGACCATTGGAAATGGTGTTTTATCCTGTAAAACTTTTGTTTTTATTAGTTATAATTCCATTAGTTTGATTTTTTTTCTCTTGCTTCTTTAGCCATTGTTATTTGTTATTTAGATTCCAATTTCATTTCTGATGTTGAGACCCTCAAAGATAACAGCATTTCATCCACACATTTTGTGATTTTTTTTAGGGGAATCCCACCTGCTCACTCCATTTGTTCCATCTATGACTTATCATCTAGTCACACTTTTTCTTGAGTGGAAACAAGAGTCTAAATGACCGCAGCACGAACTATCCTGGCGATGAGGTGTGCACACCTGCTCTGTGGGAGCAATGCTCTGAATAACACTCAGGTGTCACCTGACCCTGCTTCTCTCAGGCTCTGCTCCTCGACATCCTGCTGTGTGCAGTCCTATAAAACTCCGATGGCGTTGATTCTATCATAAACATCCGAGTGTAATCCAGGATGTAAACTCCTGTGCCTGATGTCCTACCTCACCATCTCTGACTGCTTGCTTCCAACCGTCTATATAGCAATGTTACCCACTAGCTGCTCTTCAGACTAGAACTTGACTTGTTTCCTGGCCAAATCATCATTCTCTGTTGGTGCCGATCTCATGGCAATGCACCTCATTAATGTCAACTCTATTGCCAGACAGAAAGTCAGAAAGGGCAGGTATCAGTGGGGGAATGTAACGGTTCCCTGGGCTGCTCAGGTGTCCCTGCCTGTATCCAGGCAGATACAGACACTCAGCATGAAGCATGGGCCTGTCTGGATTCTCCTTGTTGCTTTATAGGAGGGACCTTACTGAGAAAAGGAGGTGCTGAGCGTGTGAGGGGACATGAAGGAAAGATTAACTTCGATGATGGTAGTTTTTCACACACAGTCATGTGCCTGCATTTTCCTAGTGTGAGGGACTTCTGGTGGGGTCTTGGGATACATGACAGACTTAGGGGTCTCTGAGACTCTCCACTGCAGCTTTTGGACACAATGGACCAAGTTCCAGAGGTTTCTCAGGAGCTGGATCTGCTCAGCTTGTGGAAGACAAGTGAGGACTCTGTGTGGATGCTATAGTTGGTACAGGGAGTAGCTCACCTTATACTGCCTCTGGGAAGGGCCAGTCATTAACTGTAGAATAATGTCAAAAAATATGCTGTGTGATAGCACAGCAGTGAGGGAATTTGCCTTGCATGCAGCCTACCTGGGTTTAATCCCACATCACGTATATCACGTATGGTTCTCTGAGCACCACCAGGAATAATTCCTGAGTGCAGAGCCAGGAGTAACCCCTGATCGTTGCCAGTGTGACACCCCCTTCGGAAAAAGACAAAAAGTGTTATCATGTGAACTAACTAGAGCCAAAGACAGATCTTAGCTCGGTGGTAACTATCTCTGAGGTGAATTGCTGGGAAGAGAAAGTGAACCCACACACAGATTCATAAACCCACATTGGGTCTCCCTGAAGAGCACACTGGGAAGTCAAGACAACTCACTCTTCCAGCAGATAACAGGAAGGCAGATGATGTCTGCAACAGAGAGATGAAACATGTACTGACAGGGATGTGTGAGCAAGGAGCCTTCATGAACTTTATCAGGAAAGGTTGATCCTCTATGAGAATAACATGGAGAGTCTCAATCATGAGAACAGAACACATGATTCCTGTTCCTGAGAAATGCCAGACAAACATTAACTCATGCATATATAGAACTACAGAACTGAGTTATCAGGATGGGGGCAGAGCATACTCTAAGGGTCCCGGGGTCATTGACAGACGGAAACTGACACACAATGGCGTTTGGTATGTTAGAATTCTTCATGTATAAATATATCAATGACAGCATTATAAATCACAGTGTGTCAAAGATTGGGAAAATATATAATTATACCTGTCTGCATTGCATAAAATAATATGCATGGTGTGAAATATTCAAAATATTTTACAGCAGATGAATGGATGAAAAGTTGTTCCATATATATGAATCACTATTTTATAAAAATACAAAGAAACACAGAGAACTATAAAAGCAAATACTGCAAAACTGTGAAAGGTTAGACTTTGCAGTCCATTACAGCACAAGTGCATCAGGCGTGCAGCAACTTAGGAAAACAAATCTGTGAGAAAGTGAAAACTGTATGATATGGCTTAAAATAGGAGGACAGACTATATGGCATGCATGAAACTTTGAACTTGGATTAAAAACGTAGATGTGGGTAATGGAATTCAGAGGTGGATTAGTGGTGAAATGTCTGGCAGATGTTGGGGTGGGCAGGTGGGTGCACATCATCACTGTGATGCTGACCCCTGTACCAATGTCTCACACGCCATAACGTAAAGAAAGCGTGGCCTCTGCAGGAGCACCTGAGTCAGGCGCTGCACTCCATGGCTATCCTAGACTGATGCATCTCATAGGAACAGGAGTTGTGAGGGGACAGTGCTGGGACCCCAGACAGGGTCCTCCCTGCAGGGCAGATCCTGGCAGCAGGGAGGCGCTCAGGGCCACAGTCCCCAAGGGCTGCCCAGAATCAGGTGCTGAGTGAGTGTAAGGAAGTCGCCCCATTCCCCTGTCCCACACACACTCTCTTTAAACCATGGTATACAGCGTTCACGTGGTGTGTTACAGGCACTCAATATTCTGCACCAATCCTGCTATCACTGTCATCTTCCCTCCACCATCGTCTCTGTTTCCCCAACCACCCCTCAGCAAGCCACAGCTGCAGGTCCATTTCGCTTCACCACAATACGGAAAAATATTTCCCATAAGAAAATTTTTTGAGACATGTTGGTCTCACCACAGGGACACTAATTCCTTTTCTGAGGGTTTCTAAGTTGTTGCAGCCAATTAAACCTTCTCACAGGGGCTGGGTGGGTTTGATCTCATGTCCTTAGATTTCCCGTTTTCAAAGAAAAACCCTTGAAATAGGCCTCCAGGAAGGACTGTGTGCTGTTCTGCTGGCTTGTTTCCTAATATTCGATTCCACTGGAGAGTTGACACGACCAAATTGATTCATGACGAATTTTAAAATATGGTTGATAGTATTTACAGAAATACAAAAGCAAGAAACCAGGACACAAAATTTGACTTTATTTAAAAATTAATGAAAATTTTAAACAAACCTCACATCAAACTGTGATATCAAAGCTGATATCAGTGCAGGGAGCTGTGCCTTCAGAGGGTCTCCGTGAGGAGCACGTGCTGTCAGCCCCATCTCTCAGGGGAGACACTCTGCCTGCTCAGCGTCCTGGGACAGGTAAGGTCTCATACCACCAATAATTAGTCCTCAGACCATAAGAATGAACCCTGGGGGTTCCCAGCTGCTGCCTCTTGACTTGGACCAAGGCTACAGCTAAGAATTTTCCTCCCTAATAAATATGCAAATATACTGAAGCCTATTGAACTAAATACAGGCATATCTGTACCAGAAGACATCCTACAACTGACTAACCCTTTCCTCAAGGCTCTGTGAGAACACAGCCCCCACCATGGACTGGACGTGGAAAATCCTCTTTATGCTCACAATGGCAGCAGGTAAGGGTCCCAGTCCCTGGACTAAGTAAGGGGGCCAGGGCCATCCAGGGAGTCTATCTACTCTGGTCTGCTATCCACAGGTGTGCACTCACAGGTGCAGCTGGTGCAGTCAGGGGCTGAGGTGAGGAAACCTGGGACATCAGTGAAGATCTCCTGCAAGGCATCCGGATACACCTTCACTGACTACTGGATGGACTGGGTGCGGCAGACTCTAGGACAGGGGCTTGAGTGTATGGGCAGGATAAACCCTGGTACTGGTGGTACAAACTACGCACAGAAGTTCCAGGGCAGAGTCACCTTCACTGCAGATAACTCCAAGACTACAGCCTACATGGAACTGAGCAATCTGAGAACTCGGCCATGTATTACTGTGCGAGAGACACAGTGTGACAACCACATCCTGAGTGTGTCAGAAACCTGAGGAGAGGCAGCTGTGCCAGGTGAGGAGATGACAGGGACGCTGACCCTCCTGACTTCCTCCTCAGAGAGTCAGGGTCTGAGATGCAGGATGTGGCTCACAGGGTCAAGGTTCGTTTGAGGCAAAGGCTCAGTGTGTGTCTTTCAGCACAGCAGAGAGAAAGATGCTTCTCTCGAGAACACGTGCAGTCACTCACATTTTCTAGTAGTATTGTGCAGTGGAGCTTCCCAGATGGATTCGGAATAACCATGCATAAATTTGGGCTGGTGTCACTGCAGGTCTGTGGACTGGAGATACACCCATGGTGACTCCCTTTTACACACTTTGTTTTAAATTTTGTGTATCAACCTGAAACCCTTTTCCCTGAGACGAAATCTGGTGTTGGTGGACCCCCTTGCAGTGTTTTGTAGAGGCCCTCCCCTACACGCATGTTGGTATCTCCATAGTCCTGAGCTGGGATCCTGACATTGGACAAGGGTGAGTGGAGAAGAGGACGTGACATGAAAGGGACCATGGTCACATTTCTACTGTCAGATGCTGTTTAGGAATTGGTTAGTGTCATTGTCTGTGAAATCCTGATGTTGGGGGCATGTAGGCCCATGCTCAGGGAAGGGCATTACCCAGCACAGACACAGGATCTGGGATGTGTACAGAAGGGCTGGCAGCAGCATGGACCAGTGACAGGCTCTTGGGCGAGGCCTCTAGGAAAACAATATGGAGAGTTCTCAGTAAGTTAGAACAGAGTGTTTAAAAATTGTTCTTGTAAACAACCATAAAGATTCAGACATGGGAGCTTAACGGACAGTGAGCACTGCTGGGGACCAGCTAAGCCACAACTTCTGCTGCAATAGTAACCCCTGATGCTCAAATACTCTTAAGGCTATGGAATATGCACAGGTTCCTTGAACCTGGGGCCTTGGGACCTCCCGGGGAGGGAGCCACCATCCACCCTCCTATACAGTTATTTTTAAGCCTTAACAACACTTGAACAATAAAAGCGGAGCAGTTTGGTTTTACTCTGATTTTGAGCCAACCTAGCTGTGCTCAGGGTCTATGTCCAGTCTGTGCTCCGGGTCTCACCTAGACCAGGGGATGAACAAAGTGGTGGAAATGGACTTGGGAATTCTGTGTACGAAGCATGCTCCCATCCCATTACACCTGCCTAAACTACTGCCAATAAAAAATTTTTAACAGGGTATTTGTCATCTAGGAGAGACTAACAATCATAAAATAAAAAATGAATGATCTGAGCTTTCTCGCATGTCTAACTCATGTCTTCCATTGTTTCTACTAAATTAACAGTGACAAAAGGGGGTTATATTAAATCTACAAATATGAGGAGTGAAAAGGACTGCGAGTGAGACGAGATGATTTAAAAAAAAAAGAAATACATCTAATTTGATAATCTGATCACTTCACTTGATCACTTGAATCCCGTTATTCATCGATTTGCTCGAGCAGGCGCCAGTAACATTTCCATTGGACCCTATTGCGTGCCAATGTAGCCCAATGGCATCTGGTTGATTCAGGAATACGAAGAGCCTCAAACCGTTCCTTCAGGGTCTTTACAAGGACCATCTTGTAGGTGGGCGGCCACGTGATTTTGACATCCCATGGGATCCAGTCGGTAATGGCTCTAGTCCAGTGGTTGTCTCCAAATCGCATTACATGTCCAGCCCATCTGATTTTCGATGCCTTGGCAAGCGAGACAGCATCCCTGATTCTGGAATAGCGACGAAGGTCAGAACTCTGGATTTCTTCTCTCACTTAAGTGAGACATGATATTCCAAGCATAGGTCTTTCGATTCCTCTCTGGGAGACCCAAATAGCATTCTCATCCTGCTTTCGTAGGGCCCAGGTCTCTGAGGCGTATGTTAATGCAGGGAGAATGGTGGAGTCAAGAGATGTGCCCGGAGCCGGAGGTTCTTTGTCCTTTTTAGCTATTTCTTCGATGCCTTTGAAGGCATTCCATGCTGCTCTCTTCCTCCTGCGCATCTCAGGTTTTAGGTAGTTCATCATGTTGATTTCTCGACCTAGGTACACATAACTGCTGCATTCAGAGATGTTTGTTCCATTGAGAGTGAATGGGGCCTCTGGAACTAGTTCATTCTTCATGAACATAGTTTTCTTTAGATTCAGCTGTAGACCTATCTTTCCACATTCTTGGTCAAAGTCAGCCAGCATTTGTGCCACTTGGCTAATGTTTGGTGTTATTAGAACAATGTCATCAGCGAAGCAGAGGTGGTGTAGTTGCCGACCATCTATCTTCACTCCCATTCCTTCCCATTCTAATTGTTGTATGATGTTCTCGAGGGTGGCACTGAAGAGTTTTGGTGATATGGTATCACCCTGTCGAACCCCTCTTTTCACATTAATGATCACTTCTTTGTAGAATGGTGAGATCCTGGTGGTGAATCCGTAATACAGTTCACGAAGGATCTTGATGTATTGGGTTTGAACACCCTGTTTGACTAGGGCTTTGATGACTGCTTCAGTCTCCACAGAATCAAAGGCTTTCTGTAAATCAATGAGCGTGAGACAGAGCGGCATCTTGTACTCCCTACAAACCTCAATGAGCTTGGTTACTGTGTGGATATGGTCGATTGTGTTGAATCCTTTCCGGAAGCCTGCTTGCTCGCATGGTTGTCCCTTCATTTAGTGTTCTGCTAATCCTGTTCAGGATGACTCGTGTAAACAGCTTGTAGATGACAGACAACAGGCAGATGGGGTGATAGTTGCCGATGTCGTGAATGTCTCCCTTCTTGAATAGTAAAACTGTCCTGCTCGTTTTCCATTGGGAGGGCACCTTGCATTCGGACAGGTAGCATGTGAAGAGCCAAGCTAGTGTATTGATGAGTACTGATGGCAGATTCAGGGTGTGAGTATCCTCTGGACAGTGGCTCAAAGGTGGGGATGGGGCCTCTGAGCCATGACTCACTGTGGTTTTCTGTTCCCAGGTGTCCTGTCCCAGGTACAGTTGCAGGAGTTGGACCCAGTCTGGTGACACCTTCACAGACTCTGTCCCTCACCTGTTCAGGTAAGCAGATTCTTCAGGTGTTCGGGTCTGACTTTGTCTGGGCCTGATGCTGTTCCCTTCTTTACTGGAAATGACATGTCGGATTTCAGAAGGGAGAACTTTGGGAATGACATATCCATCCTGTGGAATTTGGTATGTGGGCAGGTGGATGTGGCTATTAAAGAGATTTGAGTAGAAGTCATGGATAATCTTCTCCATTGCCTTTCTGGAAGATGTGATGGATCCATCAGGGCGTCGGAGGGCAGTCATCTTGGTCTTATAGTTGGCACAGGACAGGCGGGCAGTGCGAATGCTTTTCCCGGCTTCTGCTGCATCTTCCAGTATTTCTGCTCTTCTGTCTTTGAGGTCTTCTTTTATCAGCTTCTCTGCACTGTTTAGCAAGCTTTGATGTTAGCATTTGGTCTCCTGAGGCTCTTGATAATCTGATGAAAGCAAAATAATCAATGGCATCTACATTACAGTGGGTGTTTGGAAACAAGTTTAGTGACTATAGGAAAGTGTCTGCGGGTCCTGGGAAGCAGCTCCAGGGAATCAGCTCCAGGAAAGGGTCCCATTACTGTGCATCTCCCCACCCTCTCCGGCCTCCTTTCTGAGCTCTGGGTCACCAGCTCCCTGGGAACTGCCAGTTGTGGTGGAGAGAACAGAGACAGCAGGGGAGGGTCAGGTCTGTGAGGAGTTACTTGCCCTGGAGCGCTGGGACAGGACAACTGGGGACAGACAAAGAGAGTACTGGGCTGTCTCCAAGGAATTAAGGAACTCACTTGTATCCAGTCTACACCTAGATTCTATTCATTAGTGCAGAGTAAGGGGGAGGCACAGCCCGCACTGCTCAGGGCTTGCACACTGCACCTTGTTGAATGTGTGAGTCTGAGCACCAAGACCATGTCCTATTCCAGGAGTTTGTGTGCTGAGGACCCTCAGTGAGCTCTGTCTAGGACTATCACAGGGCTGGGAGCCTCAATTATAACCCTAAAAATAGGCTCTGAGGTCAATGAGCATAATCTGAAGATTAGTTACATGCAGGACAGAGCAGGTGTAGGCGCTCCTGACAAGACCAACCATAACAAGGGAGGTCACCAAGGCCGAGGTATCTCCTTGTCCCAATACAAACCCATCAATAGTGAGAACGACCAAATCCAGCCTGAAACTTGAATATTAGGAGTGAAGGTGATCAAGGCACAGTAATTTTTACATGAGGATAGTGAGTGTATAAACTATCGTGAAATTTGATTGACTATGGATTGGCCCCAACTGCTTCAATTCATGGGATAAATACAGTGAACTCTCATGATTCACACAATAATTACATTGACAGTCCCAAGGATTGCATACACAGTTGGAGAACAGGAATGAACACACAGGGACATGGAGGGCAGGAGCCTGTCTACAGTGAAGAGGCCTGGCAGGGTGGGTTGGTCTTCAGGGACCTGAGACATGGGGACTGTCATCACAGCTGCCATTTCCCCTGAGCAATTCCTGTTTTCTGAGAGCTCCTCAGCACTTTTCCTGTGCTGGAGGAAGAGGCCCAGATCTGACCAGGGCCCCAGGGCCTGAGTGCTCTGAGCCACAGTCAGCACCTCCTCCCCAGGAAGCCCAGACACCAGCTTCCCCAGGTCCCCTCCTTTCTTCACAAAGGCTCCCCCCATGCATATCTGCACTTGGGACCCAGGATTACAACCATGTTTATACTCACCCCAACTTGGGTTCCCTATCCCTGACAAAGAGTCTGAGATCATGGGCCTCGTGGGCAGGAACATGCATCAGTGCTGGTTCCTCCTCTTTCTGGGGGCAGCTCCAGGGTGTGAGTATCCTCTGGACAGTGGCTCAAAGGTGGGGATGGGGCCTCTGAGCCGTGACTCACTGTGGTTGTCTGTTCCCAGGTGTCCTGTCCCAGGTACAGTTGCAGGAGTCGGACCCAGTCTGGTGACGCCTTCACAGACTCTGTCCCTCACCTGTTCAGTCTCTGAATTCTCTCTAACCAGCTATCATGTGCACTGGATCCGCCAGGCCCCTGGAAAGGGGCTGGAGTGAATTGGTGGTCTACATTATGCTGGGAACACAGACTATATACTAAGTCTTCCGTCTCAAGTCAACATCACCAGGGACACCTCCAAGAACCAAGTTTACTTAAAATTGAATAACTCAGTCACTGAGGACACAGCTGTGCATTACTGTGCAAGAGACCCAAGAGACACAGTGAGGGCAAGTCAAACCTCACAAACTTGCTGAGACAGCGGGAGCTGCAGGGGGTTCATGTGACCCCCAGAGGGGCGCTCTGCTCCCTGACTACAGGGCTGAACTCCAGGGGGCAGGTGGAGAGGGACCTTATGGGGTCATTTTCTTCCCTTTTTTACTTGAGTACCTGAGTCAAACTTTATGACCCAATTGGTATATATTTAATGATGTTTCTTCCTCTAACACTACTAATTTATACCTCTTTCTTTCCAAGAGTCTACTAGAGAATTTCTGCTGCATCTCTTTGGTGAGCTATATTTTGTTTTTCTCCTAAAAAGATACTTTTCTTCCCCAAAGGAATTAAAGAACACAATGACAATAGTCTTTGAGTTGATGCTTATGGGTCACACACTCACTGTACCCAGCCCAAATTCCCACAGACCCCCATGCTCTGCTGCTTCCCCTGTCCTTGGCCTCTTCTTCCCGGTGATCTCAGCCCCCACCCGAATGCTGTTGTGACCACAGGGTTTGTTAGGGTGCAGGGGGCTATTATCATGGGTCATGTCATGTCCACACTGACGCTTTTTCTCATGTACCTCAGATGAGTGACATCCTCTGAATTTGTCTCTCTTCCTCTGGCTTATTTCAGAGTCAGATCTTTGCAGTTACACCATGTTTCAGTAAAGTGTGGCAGTTCCTATTATTCCTATAACTGCAATGCAGCCCATGTATGTACACCAAAACTTCTTATCGTGAAACTGTCAAAAACATTAGGATTGTCTCCAGTGTAGGCCACTCTACAGATGCTGCAACGAACATATATTTACATACATCTCCTCAAGTTAATGTTTCGTGTTTGGGTGTAGGTGTAAGGAGTGGAGTCACTGGGAATTATGGAAAAGCTGTTCTCACTTCACAGAGAAATCTCGTAAATTTCACAGATATTGAATCAGACAATATTCCCACCAACCATGAAACTATATTTCCTTTTGAATACATTCCAGCCAGCACTGCTTGTTTCCCATCTTGATATAGGTCATTGGTCAGGACGTGATTCCTCATTGTCCTTCTGAGTTACATTTCCCTGTGACTATGTACTACAGCAAAACCAAGAAAGTTATAAGTTCTGCAACAAGCAAGAATTTGTAAAGTCTACATGACATGAAAATAAAAATGGATTAGAAAATGTGTATGTCATGAGAACCAACAGCGAGCATGCTCATGTTATGAATACTAGTTTGCTCTTGGTTATTTAATGTGTAATCAGAGAAATATTGAAAAAATAGAATCCTTTGAAGGAAAGTCACCCATAGACTCATTAAAAGATTCCTGGGTACATTCTGCGGGACTCTGAAAACAGATCCATGAACAATTAAAAACTACAACTTAAAGGTAATTTTCTGTAAAGTGAAATTTCCATTACAGAGAAGACCCAAGAGGAGATGAGAGCATTCATGCTGGTGAACTGGGCCCCTGCACCTCTAATCTGCCACTGCTGAGTGCGGGGGACTCTCATTCTGTGACGCAGAGAAGGTCCAAAAGCCCCGACAGCCGAGCCAATGCCCCACAGTCCCTTCTGGAGAAAGGAGTCCCTGAGCTGAGTCACCTGAAGCTTGTTCACAGACTTGCTCAGGCTCTGCTCCCTCAGCTGCTGCCTAAGGCCCTCCACACCTGACCCCTGTCGCTGTCCTCTGGGCTGTGGGACTTTCTCAGCACTTATTTCAGGCTGATACCTGAAACAGCTTTAGGGGAGGACAGGGAGGACAAACAGTGTGAATCTGCTGCAACCTTTGCTGCACACAAGGCCAGTAAGTTGGAGACTCACATCACCTGCCTTGCCATATGTCTGCTCTGAGGGAACCCCAGAACTTCACTCCCTGAGAGGTTGAAAACCAATTGAAACTTTTCAGATTTTATAGTTTTCTTTTTTTGTGCTATTTATGTAAATATATAGAACAAACTTTATTCAGTTCTCTACTTCTACAAAGCAAGTGTGGCCTTATTTGTAAAGATTCGTGACTGAGAGTAATCCAGGGCTCCCCATGGCATGAATAAACAAACAATAATTCCATACAGTGGCAGACTTCAGTTCATCTCTACTGAACCACTCACAGCAGATGCATTGCTGGGAGCATGAGGGAGGAGTGAGGCGTGGAGGGAGAAATAACATGGGCCACGAGAAACTATTGAAGAAAAGGATTTGTCCACCACTTCAGGAATGATGGACACTTCACAATTGTCCATCTAAGTCAGTGCTCATGAAACACAAATACTCTGTAACTCAGTATTGTGTGTAGGGCATGTCCTTCCAGGATTTTCCTACTAATCAAATGCTTGCAGAGACCTGGAAGCATTTGACCTGGAAGCTTGCCTGGGGTGCAGCTGTGAAGAGTCACACCCCAGGCACCTCCAGGACCCTGTTCTCCAACAGGCTTCAGGCTACCACAAAACTTAAAATAATCACAACTTGTTACCATTGAGGGAGCCTTCCTTGACATCTCACAACACATTGTTCTGAGTTTTGGTTTCCGTGTTTTGTTTGATTTTGGGGTGATACCCAGCTATGTTCAGGGTTATTCATAGATAAGTGCTCAGAGATAACCTCCTGCCTATTGATTAGCTGGGATAGACCCAGGCAATCACATGCAAGTCAATTCCCTGAGTCCTGAACTGTACAGTGTGCTGTACAGTGTGATTTACAGTGTGCTGATTGCGATTATAGGTAACAAAAGTATCCAGCACCTAGACAAGAGTATCCATGACCCCCAGTGAACAGGGAACTACATCCCAAGTTCCCTGTTCACTGGGGTCATGGATACTCTTGTCTAGGGTGCTGGATACTTTTGTTACCTATACGTGCAATCAGCACACTGTACAAATCATCTAAGCTTTGCTTTGTCACTTTAAATCTGCTTTAATAGAAGTGAAATTACATTAAGAACATTGCATGATTTATCCCAAAATATAAATGAAAATACTTATCATTTAAATTTATTATACTTAATCATCGATGCTCTAATATGACAGTTTTCTGAATATTTATCTGGTCAGAAATCACACCCAGGTCAGCACACCTGCTTTGGAGTCCAACCATCTCTTCACGTTCAAACCCAAATCTTTATGCAGAAGGAGAATATGCAAATGAGTGTGTCCTTGTGATGATGAAAACAGCTCAACCTCAGCCTCACGAGAGGAGTCAGCTCAGGGGTTCCCAGGGCTCAGCCTGAGTCAGACAGAACCAACATGGACTGTGGGCTGAGATGTCTGCTCCTGGCTGCTATGTTAGGAGGTAATTCATGGGCCCCAAGAGACACGGAGCATGGGAGTGAGGGGCAGTGGCAGATCCTCTGTGTGAGGAGAGTTTCCTGACCAGGATGTCTTTGTGTTTGCAGGGGTCCAGTGTGAGGTGCAGCTGGTGGAGTCTGGGGAAACTTGGTGCGACCCGGAGGGTCCCTGAGACTCTCCTGTGAAGCCTCTGGATTCACCTTCAGCAACCACTGGATGAGCTGGGTCCGGCAGGCTCCAGGGAAGGGCCTGGAGTGGGTCTCACAAATTAGTAATGGTGGTGGTGGTAGTACATACTACGCCGACTCTGTGAAGGGCCGATTCACCATCTCCAGAGAAAACAGCAAGAACACGCTCTATCTGCAAATGAACAGCCTGAAGGAGGAGGACACGGCCCTGTACTACTGTGCGAGAGACACACAGTGAGGGAAAGGCCCTGTGGGCCCAGACATAAACCACCTGCAGGAGGAAGCAGGGTGTGTTTCAGGGGCGCAGGCCCCCAGGAGGCTCTGAGGACTCTCCCCTGAGGAAACGTTGCTCATGACCAGATGAATCATCTTTCTGTGGAGATCAGGGACTGACCTGCCCCTCAGCTCTCAGAGGACCCCACGGGTACCTTCTCCTGTGGTTGTGGCTCTGAGTCCTCCATCCCCGCTGTGGGCAGGGAAAGAGTTTGTAACACTCTGCCGTCTGCCTGAAGTCTCCAGTGATGGGCCATAACAGCTCTGGGGATGAGGGCAGGTTCTCCAGTAGAAACTAAAATGACCCTGTAAGGAGTTTCATAGCCTCCAGGCAGGTCACTTCTTGACATAGAAGAATCATAGTGTCCTCTCAGTTGTGTGCTGGGATCCTTCCTTCTGTCTGTCCCCATTGACCTCTTCCCTCAGACCTGCACCTAGGCAACCTCTCCCTGGCCATCACACAACTGGAGTCCTGCTGTCTGGGACGGGTGTGTTCTCTCACTGGCTTAAAGATGCACATGGAAGGCTTCCCATTGCCTCTGACCCTCAGACATTGCACTGGAGAAACCAGGTCCTGTGACGTGTGCAGCTCTGATCCTCCACAGTGAGACAATAGCTAAGTCCCATGTCAAACCAATCTGGCCCCTCTGTGAGTCTGGGGGGGCGATACTAGCCTTTGACTAGGGACTCACTGTCAATCTGACTGGATACTTCTTTCCTATCACACTTTGAACTCTACATATAGGCTTCGTAGGTAGAACCCTACAGCTGATTATAATCATCGTGGACACCAGTTCCAGTGCTGAGCTTTCCTCACCCCACCGTGAATTCTCAGACACCTGATAATCAATAAGCGATGCCAGGAGCCCTTAAAAGGCCTACACAAGACTCCCTTACCTTAACTTATTCCTATACTATACTAAGTATCTCCCCACTCAGGACTTTATTTTCTTCTCTTTCCTGCTTCCCAATAGTTTTCTACTTTCCGATAACTCTGAGTCTGAGAATCTTTATTTCTAAATATTGTCATTTTATAAATACTGAACAACCTGGGAATCACTAATGAATACGGAGACACACCATGGCCACATCTGCGTCATCCACATCACCGGCCCATGGCACCTGCCTAAACTGCTGTCAACGGCTTTCACTATGCCTAACTCATGTCTCTCATTGTGTCTAATAAATTACTAATGGCAAACCAGGATGTTTTATTGAGTCTACATCTGTGAGGAATGAAATATCTGCTGAGTGAAGCAAAATGGTTCAAAAAAGAAATGCATTTTATTGCAAGCAACAATATGTAAGAGGAGAGAGAGAAAGAGAGAGAAGGAAGAACTAGAAGAAAAGTGTCTGCCAGAGAGGCAGCCATGTGAGGGGGAGGGAATCTGGGGATCCTAATGTTGGAAGGGTGGTGGCGGATGGGTGCTGGACAACCTTACACTGAAACTCAATCCTGAACATCTTTGCAATTGTATATCTCACGGTGGTATAATAAAAAATTTAAAAAAGAAAAGAAATACATCAAATTTGACATGCAGAAACAAATCCAAAAATATTAATATAATCTACATTACAGTGGGTGGTTGGAAACAAATTTAGTGACTGTAGGAAATGATGGTCTGACATAGAAAAAGACTGGGCCTCCTGGGATGAACCCAGAGCCATGACAGAGCCTGGGAAGTTACCCGTGGTTTATTTGATATGCCAAAAACAGTAACAATAATGAACCTCATTCCCAATGAATGTAGACTTTACTGGCGCCTGCTTGAGCAAATCGATGAATAACAGGAAGATAAGTGACATAAGTTGTTGCAGGACTCCTAAGGGCCGCTGCATCTGCTCTGGATTGCCTCCCGCAAATCACTCCGTAGATAAGGGGGTAGTCTAAATGTGGCAGTTTATCCGACCATGTATGCTGTACTAGCTGGTATAAATATTCTCCCATGCTATCACAATCATCGTGGGACTAGCTAGATCTTACCAGCATATTAGCCTGGCTACGTAGGACACCTAAGTAATTAGACCAGAGAGAAATGCTGTTTGCTTCCAAACAAACAAGCATGGCTCCCTGATAAAATATAAAACTACAATGAAGTAGAGGAGACTTGTGAAGGCTTGGAGAAATATTTAACTGGCATTGGTGTTGATCTTTGGTACAGTGACATGTCATCTCAGAAACCCCCTTCTCTACATTTCAAAGGCATTCCAGCTCAAAACATTAGCACAGTAAAGGCCCTAGGTGAGATGCAGGGAGGGACTACATAAGGGCATTGGATCCTCCCTGCTTTCCATAACAATGGGAGGAAGGTCTGAGTTTCAGGGGGTATAAACTAGCTGGTTCCCGCTCTCCCGGGTTTCTTCTTCCCAGTGGGATCTCGCCTTGTGAGCGTTTATTCCCCTTGGAAGTTTCACACGTGGTGGTCGCCATCTTGGCCTACACGTGGCTGGGGTTCTAGCCTGGAATCCTAAGCATCGGGTTTTTCCTTTTGCTGATTTGTATGCCTGAACCTGTGATAAGTAAAGTCTTTTAAAACTACATCGGATTCCTGAGTGTCCATCCATTCCTCGCCGGCCCGGAGGTAGAAGGGAACTCGCTTCCCGGCACTGTCGGGGACCCCGCGGAGCGCCCCAACATTTGGCGTCCCTGGGTGGGCACGACGAACATCGTCTGGTCTAATTATCATCGGACAGAGATCATCTGCCTCCGAACCGTGAGTAAAATGATGGATATCTCATGGTATAGATACATTGTATCTTTTATTGGCTCGGAACCATACATAGCCCACTCTATAAAGTTCCTTTCTGAGTACTACTCTATCTTTTCACAAATCATCTGGGTCCTTGCGATTTTTTAAACTGTACCTTTGTGTAAGGACAATGTTTAATAGAGAGAGGGAAGAAAGTAATAAATTGAATGCAATCTTAAGGGACGAGGTTTACTCAGCGATTGAAGAAATAAGTGAGGATCATAAAGCTACAGGTAGACTGGTCTTAAAGCTGGAGGACAGAATTATTAAACAGAGTTTAAAATTTGAAAAGAAATTAGAAGAACAGGAAAGTAAAATTATTAACCAGATTTTAAAATTTGAGGAAAAATTAGAAGAACAGGATTTAAAATTCAAGGAAAAATTAGAAGAACAGGATTTAAAATTCAAAGAAAAATTAGAAGAACAGGAAAGTAAAATTACTAAACAGGATTTAAAATTTGAAGTAAAGTTTGAAGAGCAGAAGAAGGATATCGATAAAATCAGCACTATCTTAGAGGAAGAAATTGACAGACAGAGAGATAGAATAGATGGACAGAAAGAGGAGGTTTGGAGGTTACACATAAGATTGAAAGAACAAAAGGAAGAAATATATAGGAAACTTGAAAACTTAAACCAAGAAATGGATGTGTTACGCAGGGAGATTTCTGATTTCATAACTTATCAATCAGACCCTAGCGCATACCCAATACTGAGGCGTGAACCAACTAAAAGCCGTTCACAAACATGCCCCAAAACTGTAGACTTGAAAAAGGTGTATACATTCCCAGCAAAAAAATCTAAAAAAGAATTCTAATGTGGCTGATAACTTAGAGGAGGAACAGGAAAACCCAGAGGAGGCAAATTCCCAAGCTGAAAATCTCTCCAGAGTTAATACCCTCAATGGGGTAGATGTTCCTCTGCCAGATACTACAAGCTCTGATGAGGAAGAAGGGGAGGAACAGATTAGCTCGAGTCAAAGAGCAAAGCCCAGCAATCTTTCTCATGACCAATCTAAAGATAAAGTAAAACCGATTCATGAAGACTTAAAAATTGAGGCAATAACCCCGTTTAGGAAGGCTTTGCGACAGGTTTGGAATATCAAGTCCTTATACTTTAAAATATTTAGCTGATTGGAGGCGAAAATGATCAGTGGGTATTGGGAGACTTTGAAATGGTAGCCCATACCTGTCTAAACAAATCACAGTACATGCAATGGCATATGTGGTATGCAGATGGGGTTAACCAAAATATTGACACTTTAAGAGAAAAGGAATCAGGCCATACTATAACTTTTGCCATGCTAAAAGGTGAAGGTGAATGGAAAAAGAAAGCAAAACAAGCGACATTACCTGAACCTATTTTAAAATTTGTTCGGGAGACAGCATTAAAAGCGTGGGAAAGAGTAGGTTCCGACCCAGAATTTCTAGGTAGCTATACGAAATTTACCAGGGTCGTGATGAACCATACTTTGATTTTGTTGGGAGATTATGTGAAACAATCCAAAGACAGGTTCAAGACCCAACCACTCAAGAAATCCTAAAAGCGAAACTTAGCATATGAAAATGCTAATCAAAAATGTCGAGCATTACTATATGGTATTAAGGAAAAGGATGACCTCATGGGGTATCTAAAGGCCTGTAGAAATGTCGGTTTAACCTCCCATAAAACACAGGATGATATAGAGGCTTATCCCATACAGCAGGAGGATCAGGAGAGGGATGAAATGTCAGACAGCTCTAGGGGAGAAACAATAAACTTCAAAGGATAAACAATAATCGGAGAAACTATTCTAATAATCGCAGCTCCACCCCTCAGAGGGCCCCACCTGGACCATGCCCAAGGTGCAGAAAAGGAAAACATTGGGCCAGAGACTGTCCGTCTTGGAGGCGAAGTCAGCCTCAGGCTTCATCTGGACAGATAACCTGCTTTAGCTGCGGAAAGAAGGGACACACCCGTAGAGATTGCCCATCTTCTAAAACTATCAATACAGGGCAACATTCTAATAATCCCTTTATAGGAAATGTTACATGGACCCCCTCCCAGGTTCCACAAGCTCCGCAGGCTCAAATAACATCTATGCCTCCCCTAATGTGGGAAACTGGGGGGGGGGCCAGCCCCAGGTCCAGCTGAATCCAGGGGCACTCTCCTTCATTCCACCTGCCCAGTATCCTCCGAATCAGAATCCACAGAATTACAGTCAATAAATGCTCTCTGGCCTACCCCATCGGGCAGTGGCAGTCTCGACATTCTCTGCCCTAAGACTGTCACAATATACCCAAGTCAAGACCCCTACATGCTAAAAACAGGGATAAAAGGACCTGCTCCCCAGGTAGTATGGGTTTAATTCAGGGGAGCGATTGGCTGAAATTTAAGGGAATTATGGTGCATTTCGGACTTCTGGATCCTGAATCTCATGGAGAGATAATACTGTCAATATCTGTGCCAACTAAATGGACTTTTTAAAAAGGGGAACCACTTGCTAAACTATTATTATTTTTTGAGGATCCGTGTAGTCAGTCCGAACACCCCTACAGCTGGTGGCTTAAACAGTACCAACCATTCTGCCAACTTCATTGTTGGTTATGCAGCCACACAGAACCAAGCCCACCAGCCACCTGCTAACTATCTAGTTGGGTACACTGCCAGAATTTCTCAGGCCAAACGGCCGGTTATACCCATCGAAATTTATAAAAGGAAATTCAAAGGCATGTTGGATACAGGGGCAGACATATCCATAATCTCCACCAAGTATTGGCCCTCTAACTGGGTCCTAAAGAAAGTGCCCCATAGCCTGAGTGGGGTAGGCAATATCTCCTCCTCTCTTCTCCGACAGAGTGCCAGGTGGCTGCCGTGTATTGGCCCTGAAGGGAATGTAGCCATGGTCCAGCCTTATATAGCCCCTATGCCTTTAACTTTATGGGGTCGAGACATGCTGGAGCAGTGGGGGGCAGTAATCCACATACCTCGTCCAATTCCCTGTCGAGCACCAATTCCAGCTCTCCATAATAAGCCTAACACCGGGGGTAACCCTTTTTAATTGGGGCCGCTGTGGTTAAGCGCCCACTACCTATCCGTATTCAGTGGAAGTCTGACAAACCTATATGGACACCACAGTGGCCCCTCAATACCAAAAAGTTAGAGGCGCTAACAAATCTAGTGGAAGAACAGCTGAAATTAGGACATATTGAGGAAACGTTTTCAGAATGGAATTCTCCTGTTTTTGTAATACAGAAAAAATCAGGCAAATGGCGTTTGCTGATTGACTTAAGGAATGTAAATTCTACTATGGTCCCCATGGGAGCCCTACAACCTGGGCTCCCCTCTCCAGCAGCTATTCCTAAGGATTGGCCGCTAATTATCATAGATTTAAAAGACTGCTTTTACAGCATACCTATCCACCCAGATGATCAGAAAAGGTTTGCATTTTCAGTCCCTTCCATTAATCATAAAGGTCCTTTACGTAGGTTTCAGTGGACAGTATTGCCCCAAGGAATGACTAATTCACCTACAATGTGTCAACACTTTGTTGATGAGGTTTTGCGACCCATTCGTGCTAAATTTCCTGGTGCATACATCATCCACTACATGGATGATATCCTGCTAGCTTGTGATAATTCCAGAGATCTCCAGAATTTATATAATGATGTAATGACAGTTTTACCAGAGGCTGGCTTACAAGTAGCTCCGGAGAAAATCCAGATGCAGCCTCCATATGAATATTTGGGCTATGCTCTTGACCGCACTACAGTACGTCCTCAAAAGATCTCCATTAGTCAGAAAAGGCTCAAAACCTTGAATGATTTTCAAAAACTGCTGGGGGATATCAACTGGGTGCGCCTCCCTTGGTATTCCTAACTGTGAGCTCAGTAACCTGTTCCACACCCTTGAAGGTGATCCTGCTTTAAATAGCCCAAGGCAGCTAACTCCTAAAGCTCAGAAGGAATTAGATTTTTTCATGAATCGGCTTCAAAAATCTTACCTCTCCAGATTTAATCCCGGAGAAAAGGTATGGTTCTTGGTCTTCAACACTCCCGAGTCTCCAACTGCTGCTATAGCCCAATTATCTGGACCGTTAGAATGGGTTTACTTACATAACAAGCAGAATCGTACTGCTACACCTTACCTTGAGATAATAGCTAACCTTATAATTAAGGGAAGATCAAGAACCCAAGTATTACTTGGACATGATCCCCATGTAATTGTACTACCTGACCCTAAAAAAGAAATTGAAGCTGTTTTACCACTCAGTGAAATCCTTCAGAGAGCTTTAGCAGATTTTTCAGGAGAAATATCATATCATTACCCAGCCGGAAAAACCTGGGAATTTCTGAAAAGGACACCTTTTATAATTTCCACCATTGTCCGCTCCTCTCCCATTCCTGATGCTCCAGTGTATTATATTGATGGCTCCTCCTCAGGAAGGGGTGGAATTACAGGTCCTTCGTTGACCACTACTGTGCATACAAATTATAAATCTGCCCAACAAGTGGAACTCGCCACCCTGATACATTTACTATCCCATGTATCTGGCCCATATAATGTGGTGAGTGATTCCGCATATGTAGTTGGTTTATTTCCTGGAATTGTCACTGCTTCTTTAAATGCCCATAATCCTATAACTCAGGAGCTGCTCCATAAACTACAAGATCTCCTCCGAAATAGAACATTCCCTATATACATCTCCCACATCCGTTCTCACAGCCGACTCCCGGGCCAATGGTTCGAGGAAACGAAGCAGCAGATCTCTTGGCAGCACCAGTATTTAAATCAGCTGAGGAAGAGCACCAGACTCTACATACAAATGCCCGCCGCCTTCATGTACACCATGGCATCCCATGGAGACAAGCTAGATAAATTGTCCGCGAACTGTCCTGTCTGTGCTCCTTTACATTGTACATCTCATGTAGCAGGAGCAAACCCTCGAGGTTTACAGACAAACCAATTGTGGCAGATGGATATAACTCATACTAACTTATTTCCCAACAAACCTTTCCTTCATGTGGTCATCGATACATATTACCGGTTCATATGGGCTGTTCCTATGACGTCTGAAAGAGCTAAATCTGTTTGTTCATTTTTACTCCAGTGCTTCTCCGTCATGGGTATTCCCCCATACCATAAAAACAGATAATGGTCCTGCTTACACCAGCAAAACCTTCAAATCCTTTTGCGAGGAATGGCAGATCAAACATATTACAGGAATTCCATATAATCCACAAGGACAAGGAATAGTTGAGCGTGCCCACAGAACGCTTAAAACTCAGCTATTAAAGCAACGAAAAACAAGCATGCCTCCAATGGATTCTTTATCTTTAATATTATTCACCTTAAACTTCTTAAATATACCTCAAAGAGATCCCTATACCGCGGCTGAACGTCACTTTCAAGAAGATATGCAAACTCAAAAAACAGTCAATTCACCTATCTGGGTGAAAATTGATGATAAATGGATTGCAGGTCACCTCCTCATTCGGGAAGAGGCTATGCTTTCATTTCTACAGACGATAACCCTGCCAAGAAACTCTGGGTCCCTCTGCGACTTGTTAAGACTAGAATTCTCCAAGAATCAGAAAACAACTAATTCTTTCAATATAAAGTCTTAAATTTTAAATTGCAAGTTGCTGTTTAAACTTCCTGGATTGGTTCCTTTTAATAATGATCTTGTTTTGCAGTCTGTGATCATGGTTCATGTCTAATATCTTGCCTTACAGCCTAAATATTTTCTTTCTTACAAAAAAAAAAGGGTGGCAAAATGGGTGGACTCTGATCACAGTGCTCATTACAAAAATGTTTGCTAAATCAATGAAAAATTGTTTTTCTAATGATTCTGTTCACAGGATGAGATATTCGAATCCAGTAAACCTGCGCTACAGTGCTCAATACTCCGAGACTCCTAAAACAGTGCTCGCTAAAAATTTAATAATTTGCAAAACTAATTTTTCCCAATGCTCTATTCACAGGAAAAGACACTTTCTCACCATCATTTGCCGGCTTTATATTTATGAAGCGCTTGACTCGTTACCATTTATCACCCTAAATGGGTCACATATACAGCTGTAAGATATTGATCGATCAAATGTATGTGTGTGTGTGTGCATGTGGTGGCCACCATTATGTTTGTGATTAATGTTGTGTCTATGTTGTCTCAACTACTACCTTCTCAATTTCTGACCACTACAAACCTCTATTACATTCATCAACTCCACTGCTGATCCACTAGATTTATCAATTTTAAAATCATCAATTCTCATACTTATTTCCCTGTTCCACCCATGTTGGAGCTTCTTTATAAATATAAATTCTTCTCTCCATCCCAAACTTGGATCCCTACAAAGCCTTAAAATCCCTACTTGTGATTAACCTCGAAAAGTGTTTTTGTCTCGCCTAAGCTACAGGTACAGTTACCGGTGCCAATGTTCCCTTGCTGAAGAAGCCCTGCAAGACGCCCACACCGATGTTCCAGACACCTGCTCCAGCGCTCAAGACTCCTGTTCCAGAGTTCAAGATATCACACCGATGTTCCGGACACCTGTTCCAGCACTCAAGACTCCTGTTCCAGAATTCGAGATACTTGTTCCAGTGTTCCTGAGACCCAATCCAGTGTTCCTGACAATTCAACGAGTTCCTGATCGCTGCTCTCCAAAGACTCATACTCATATGATCACCGCTATTGCTGTTCCAGAAATAGCCCCACAGACTTTGTTCCAGACACCCGACTTTACATAAAATATAGCAAATTGACTCTCACAAATTATGGACAGTGCAAACTATAGTCCGTTATAATCAGACAGCTAAAAACACTTTGTCTTGAACTTTGCTTTGGGTCCAAAAACAAGTTAGAATCCTAAAGTAACATGTATTATCATTTTGCAATTGGAATTGTTTTTTCTTATCTTAATTTTCTGTACATTACTAAATATTTCTTACCTTTTCAATTTTTATTAGTAAACTAATCAGGGGAGTTGTTGCAGGACTCCTAAGGGCCGCTGCATCTGCTCTGGATTGCCTCCCGCAAATCACTCTGTAGATAAGGGGGTAGTCTAAATGTGGCAGTTTATCCGACCATGTATGCTGTACTAGCTGGTATAAATATTCTCCCATGCTATCACAATCATCGTGGGACTAGCTAGATCTTACCAGCATATTAGCCTGGCCACGTAAGGACACCTAAGTAATTAGACCAGAGAGAAATGCTGTTTGCTTCCAAACAAACAAGCATGGCTCCCGGATAAAATATAAAACTACAATGAAGTAGAGGAGACTTGTGAAGGCTTGGAGAAATATTTAACTGGCATTGGTGTTGATCTTTGGTACAGTGACATGCCATCTCAGAAACCCCCTTCTCTACATTTCAAAGGCATTCCAGCTCAAAACATTAGCACAGTAAAGGCCCTAGGTGAGATGCAGGGAGGGATTTCCTGAGGGCATTGGACCCTCCCTGCTTTCCATAACAATGGGAGGAAGGTCTGAGTTGGGGGGGGGTATAAACTTGCCTGTTCCCACTCTCCTGGGTTGTTTCTTCCCTGTGGGATTTCGCCTTGTTAGCGTTTATTCCCCTTGGAAGTTTTACTCGTGGTGGTCGCCATCTTGGCCTACACGTGGCTGGGGTTCTAGCCTGGAATCCTAAGCATCGGGTTTTTCCTTTTGCTGATTTGTATGCCTGAGCCTGTGATAAGTAAAACCTTTTTAAAACCGCATCGGATTCCTGAGTGATCATCCATTCCTCGCCCGGCTCGGAGGTAGAAGGGAACTTCGCTTCCCGGCACTGTCGGGGACCGCGGAGCGCCCGACACCAGTGGTCTGGAGGGCTTAAGGTCCAAACTGGCACTTTCTACGTCACAAATAGCTTCCAGTGTACAGGTCCTTCTTGCAGACATGACTATGAACTCGTGGGGGGCCACAGAGACCCAAATCTGGCTCCTTTCCACTTCATAGAGGACTTTGGGGTGCCAGGTATCAGTTCCCCTTTTGCACCAGAGTCTTACTGATCAAGGCTATGTCTCTGTGCTCAGGAAGGGAGGCTGGAGGAGCTCAGCTTTAGGAACACTCTCTGGCAACTCAGCATGGGATCACGAATAGCTGGAAGTATTGCCTGGAGTGAGAAACAATGGGTCTAGCCATTGAACAATGTTAAACTGCCTTTTTCTAGAGCGACTTCATTCAGCTTTGTAAATTCCATGTTACCTGAAATCCCTTCTCATCTAGGTCAAGATTTGTTCTATAGAATGTTGCTAGGGCAACAGTGCCTGTGACTTTGTAATGTATTTCAGGTGGTGCTGAAGAGCTCTCTCCATCTGCTGGTGAAGCTACTTGGGGATGAGAGAGGTCTTATTTCATTTTGTCTCATATTAAGATCAAATTAATCAGCATTTCACAAATAAATTTCACAGGAGAATAGCAATTCTCAGAACGGTGTTCCTAGGTTTCCGGACACAGAATTCTTCATTGCACTGCCCTGGCATGATATACTGAAATATAAAACAAGAGGATATGGTCCAGACCACACTACTCAGCAGAACCCACTCAAGAGGTGCTGATCTCAAGACCAGTTCATCAGTTTAGCCGAGTTCAAGTCAAAGTATGTGGCTTTTGAAGGCTGAAGTCACCAGGTGTTCATGGAGTTGGATTGGGGTCACCATTCCCCCTATCTGTCCTGTTCTGGAAACCTGGTGGCCCTGCCCATGAACTGCCTTAGGTGGTCAGCCACCATGCAGAGACTCAGGTGCGTGGGGGAGGAACTGTCATCCGGCTCTCCCCCTAGCTCAGGTGACCATGAGGCTCCCAGGAGGCAAGATGGGTTTTGGGATTTGGCCCATCACTTCTGTAGGGCCTCGGATGCAGCCAGATGAGACGTGCTCACCATAATAGCTGGTTTTTTGTGGTCCGTACCCTACAGCTCATCAGAACCCATCACAGCAGCACTGATCTAAAAACCAGCTCGGTATATTAGCCAAGTTCAAGCCCAGGTAGGTGGCTATCAGAGCCGGAAGTAGCCGGACGTTCTTGGAGATGGAGCTGGGGTCCCTATTCCCCTCTCTGGCCCATCCCGGAGGCCTGATGGCCCTACCCAAGAACTGCCTTAGGGTGATCAGCCATCATGCAGAGACTCAGATGCACGGGGGAGAGCTGCCATCTGGCTCTCCCCTAGCTCAGCTGACCATGAGGCTCTCAGGTGGCAAGATGGGTTTTGGGAGTGGACCCATGACCTCTGTAGGGCCTCTCAAGCAGCCAGATGAGACTCGCTCACCATAATAGCTGCCATTTTTCATTGTCCAGACACTACAGCTAATCAGAACCTTCCCAAGAGTTGCTATCTCAAGACCAGTTCAGCAGAGTAACCAAGTTCAAGCTGAGGTAGGCGGCACTCAGAGGTGGAAGTCACCCGGCATTCTTTGATGTGGAGCTGGGGTCCCCATCACCTCTCTGGCCTGTCCAAGAGTCCTGGTGACCCCGCTCACCAACTACCTCAGTGTGATCAGTCATCATGCAGAGCTCAGATGCACTGTGGAGATCTCACATCCGGTTCTCCCTGAGTTGCCAGATCACAATAGCCTCAAGGTACATCAAACTAGGGGAACCAGTCATGTTCTAGGATATATTACAATCCGCAATGTGTAAGAAACAGAATAAGGCAAGAGTTAGAGAAAGGAGATAGGTAACCTGTCAAGGAGGCAGGCTGCAGAGTTTGAAGGGAGGTGGGGACTTTTGTGATGGGAAATGGGCACTGGTGGAGGGATGGGTGTTAAAACACTCTAGAAGCAAAACTCAAACATGAACATTTTGTAATTTTTATATAACAGTGGTATAATAAAATATTTTTTAAAAATTACGCATGCAGTATTCGGTGACTACGTCTACCAGGCTTTTTAGGGGAGTCTGGACAGGGCTATCTTCCCCTACCTTGGCTCCCTCCAAAAGGCCTTTTGCTCCCACCCGAACTGCTTCTGAGTCTCTCCGCTGCACACCAGGTATTCAGGTGTAGGGCAGAGTCTCTGCCTGACCGTCCTGTGCTAGACTGATTGGGCGTTGGAATGGAAGCAGGTGTTGCTCCTTGGCCTGTCCTCTGCCAGGCCCCCAGATATCAGAAAACATCACGCATCACAATAACAGTCATCCTCTAGTCTGGACACCCAGCCGACCCAAGAGAGAAACCGAGTTCAAGCCTAGGCATGCGGTTTCAGCAATTAAGTCAACCAGGCTTTTTAGGCCACACTGTTCATAAATAAATGCTTTATTTAGAGGTGACTACAAGAGTATGCCACCCGCATGGCAAGCCTGGCAAGCTGCTTATGTCATATTTGATATGCCAAATACCAGTAACATTTATATTGGATCATTCCTATGACCTAATATAATGGTTTGAGGCTCTTAATGTTCCTGGAGCAAGCAGATGCCTTTGGGTTCTACTAGCATGGGACAGGACATATGGAGATATTACTGGTGCTCGCTCTAGCAAATAGATGATGAACGGGAAGATAGTGACAGTGATAGTGATAGTGATAGTGATAGTGATAGTGATAGTGATAGTGATAGTGATAGGCTTTTTAGGAAGTCTGGACTTGGGCTACCTCCCCACACCTTGGCTCCCTCCATAAAGGCCTGGTGACCCCACCCAGAACTGCTGCTGGGGCTCTTGGCCAGACACCAGGTATTCAGGTGCAGGGCAGAATCTCTGCCTACCTGTCCTGTGCTAGACTGATGGGGTGTCTGGAGTGGGGGCAGGATTTTGCTCCTTGGCCTGTCCTTTTGCCAGGCTCCCAGATATTAGAAAACTTTGCACATCACAACCACAGTCATTCTTATATCTGGACCTCACAACTGGACACAGCCCAATCCAAGAGAGAAGCCAAGTTCAAGACCAGGGATGTGGGACTCAGCGACTATGCCACCCAGGCTTTTTAGGGAGCCTGGAATCAGGCCACCTCCCCCATGTTCACTCCCTCCACAAAGGCCTGGAAACCCCACCTAGAACTGCTGCAGCGGATTTTTGCTGGACACCAGGTATTTAGGTGCAGGAGAAGTCTCTTCCTGACCATTCTGTGCTAGACTGATGGGGGTGTCTTGGAGTGAAGGCAGGTTTTTGCTCCTTGGACTGTCCTCTGCCAGGCTCCCAGAAGTCAGAAATTCTTGCACAACACAACCACAGTCATCCTTCAGTCCGGACTCCCAGCTGGACACAACTCTATTCCCATGATGCACGGGTTTCATTTCAAAATCCGGTATACCACAACATGTGAGAGTCATAGGCTAGGTAAGACATAGTAGGGAACTGTTTGCTGCTAATCGTTGAAAATGATTGGACGCCTGTCTTCAGAAACTCTCGAGCTCATTTGCCAACGTGGAAAGGCGTGAGCCTCAGGAGGCCAAATGCTAGCGTCCAGGCTTGCTAAACGGTGCAGAGAAGTGAAAAAGAAGACCTCAAAGACAGAAGAGCAGAAATACTGGAAGATGCAGCAGAAGCTGGGAAATGCATTCGCACCACCAGCCTGTCCTTCACCAACTATAAGACCAAGATGACTGCCATCCAACGCCTGATGGATCTATCATATCTTCCAGAAAGGCAATGGAGAAGATTATCTAGGACTTCTACTCAAATCTCTTTGATAGCCACATCCACCTGCCCACATACCAAATTCCACAGGATGGATATGTCATTCCCAACATTCTCCCTTCTGAAATCTGACATGCCATCTCGTCAGTAAATAATGGAACAGCACCAGCCCAGACAAAGTGAGACCGCAACACCTGAAGAATCTGCCATCGGTACTCATCAATACACTAGCTCAGCTCTTCACATGCTACCTGTCCGAATGCAAGGTACCCTCGCAATGGAAAACCAGCAGGACAGTTCTACTGCTCAAGAAGGGAGACATTCATGACATCGGCAACTATCGCCCCATCTGCCTGTTGTCCGTCATCTACAAGCTGCTTACATGAGTCATCCTGAACAGGATTGGCAGAACACTAGATGAAGGACAACCATGTGAGCAAGCTGGCTTCCGGAAAGGAGTCAGCACAATCGACCATATCCACACAGTAACCAAGCTCATTGAGGTTTGTAGGGAGTACAAGATGCCGCTCTGTCTCACGTTCATTGATTTACATAAAGCCTTTGATTCTGTGGAGACTGAAGCAGTCATCGAAGCCCTAGCCAAACAGGGTGTTCAAACCCAATACATCAAGACTCTTCATGAGCTGTATTACGGATTCACCACCAGTATCTCACCATTCTACAAAGAAGTGATCATTGACGTCAAAAGAGGGGTTCAACAGGGTGATACCATTTCACCAAAACTCTCCAGCGTCACCCTCAAGAACATCAAGCAACAATTAGAATGGGAAGGAATGGGAGTGAAGATAGATGGTCAGCAACTACACCACCTCCACTTCGCTGATGACATTGTTCTAATAACACCAAACATTAGCCAAACGACACAAATGCTGGCTGACTTCGATCGAGAATGTGGAAAGATATAGGTCTACAGCTTAATCTGAAGAAAACTATGTTCATGAAAAATGAACTAGTTCCTGAGGCCCCATTCACTCTCAATGGAACAAACATTTCTGAATGCAGCAGTTATATGTACCTAGGTCGAGAAGTCAACATGATGAACGACCTAAAACCTGAGCTGTGCAGGAGGAAGAGAGCGGCATGGAATGCCTTCAAAGGCATCAAAGAAATAGCTAAAAGGACAAAGAACCTCCGGCTCCAGGCACATCTCTTCGACTCCACCTTTCTCCCTGCATTAACATACGCCTCAGAGACCTGGGCCCCTACGAAAGCAGGATGAGAATGCTATTCTGGTCTCCCAGAGAGGAATCGAAAGAGCTATGCTTGGAATATCATGCCTCACTCAAGTGAGAGAAGGAATCCAGAGTTCTGACCTCCATCGCTATTCCAGAATCAGGGATGCTGTCTCATTTGCCAAGGCATCTAAAATCAGATGGGCTGGACATATAATGCAATTTGGAGACAATCGCTGGACTAGAGCTGTTACCGACTGGATCCTATGGGATGTCAAAAGATCATGTGGCTCTCCACCTACAAGATGGTCAGACTTCCTTGTAAAGTCCCTGAAGGGAACAGTTTGAGGCTCTTAATATTCCTGAGTCAACCAGATGCCATTGGGCTACATTGGAAAGTGATAGGGTCCAATGGAAATGTTACTGGTGCCTGCTCGAGCAAATCGATGAATAACGGGATTCAAGTGATCAAGTGATCAAGTGATCATTGAAAATGATGCCATCCCAGAACTGTGCTTTTACTATAGTCAAAAAGATGCACATGATAAACTCAAAATGTATTTATTACAATCCACAATGTGTAAGAAATGAAGCGAGGTTGGACTGAGAGCGGGAGAGGAGAAAGAGAAAAAGGAGGAGATAAAGAACCTGCCTTTGAAGCAGGATCGGGAATGGGGGAGAGAAGTGTAGACATTGGTGGTGGGAAATGGGCATGTGTGGAGGGATGAGTGCTGGAACTCTGTATGACTGATACTCAAACATGAACATCTTGTAATTTTATATCTCATGGTGGTATAATAAAATATTTCTTAAAAAATAAAATACTGCCTCAGTGAGAGAGAAAACTGAAAATTGCCTGCCATCAATGCAGGCTCAGGAGGGGGCAGAATTATGGTATATTGGTGGAGGGAAATTGGCAGTGGTGGACGGATGGGTCCTGAAACTCTGTATGACTGAACCTCAAGTATGAACACTTTTGTAACTGATATTTCACATGGTATAATAAAAATAATAATAAAAACAAGGTGATAGGCAATATTTAAATGACAATTCTGTAACAATATATTAAGAAATGATATTACCACATGGCTGTGGTAAAGGATAGAATGAAGAAGTGAATGCTAGGTGGCATAGGGAAATGGTGGATTCTTGGGGGACATTGAGGGCAGATGGGTGCAAACCAGCACCATGATGATGACCCCATGTCCCAAGTTACACAAACCATAGCGTAAAGAAACTTGGCGTGTGCAGGAGCACCTGAGTCAGGGCGCTGCGCTCCACAGCTCTCCTAGACTGATGCATCTCATACGAACAGGAGTTGTGAGGGAACAGTGCTGGGACCTCAGACAGGGTCCTCCCTGGAGGGCAAACCCAGGCAGCAGGGGGGCACTCAGGGCCACAGCCCAGGCTGCAGCCAGGAGCAGGTGCAGTGGGCAGAGTCCCCACCCTCACCCCACCTCACACTCTATTGGAACAACATGTTCCACGATGATTCGTCACAGGCTTTTCATGTCCAGACCAATCTCCGACCACTGTCTCCTTCTCTCCACCTTTGTCTCCATCCTCAAGCACCCCTCAGGTTTCCCCATAGCAGACCCACAATAATTGATTTTATGTTGCTTTACCACTGTGTGGAGAATGAAATGGTCAACAAATATTTCCTGGAAGGAAATTTGTGAAACATATTGTATCTTACCATTTGGACACTAAGGTCTTGTCTGAGGGTTTCTGAGATGTCGGAGTTTAGCCTCCAACAGATGGCTGAGGGTTTTACCCCAAGTCCTCGAGTTTCTGTTTTCAAAGAAAAACACCTGAAACAGGCATCCAGGAAGTAGATTGTGCATAGTCTGGAGACTTCTTTCCAAAGACTTTATTTCTAGGAGAGGTTGAAAAAGATTACTTGGTGACAATTTTAAATGCATGTTTTCTAGTATTTGTAGAAATATTGAGAAATAGAAACCATAACACAAGTTTGACATATTTAAAAATTAATGAGAACTTTAGACAAACCGGTTCCAAAGTACCTCAAATCAAAGCCCAGAGAAAGTGCAGGGATAGGAGCATTCAGAGGGTCTCTGTGAGGAGCATGTCCGGTCAGCCCCATCTGTCGGTGGATACATTCTGTTTGCTCAGTGTAAAAGAGCACGGAATAGTCTCATCCTCAAGCAATAAATACTCAGGCACTTGACAATGAAACTCTGCTTCTACTTGGCTTGGGCCAAGTCTACAGCTAAAAATTTACCTTCCTAATGAATGTGCAAATATATTGAAGTCTACTGAATTAAAACAGGCATATCTGTACCAGAGAACATCTCACAACTGGAGACACTTCCCTAAAGTAGCTGTGAGAGCACAGCCCCCACCATGGATTGGACATGGAAAAATCCTCTTCATTCTCGCAATGGCAGCAGGTAAGGGTCCCAGTCCCTGGACTAAGTAGGGAGCCAGAGCCATCCAGGGGAGTCTATCCACTCCTGTCTGCTGTCCACAGTTGTGCACTCACAGGTGCAGCTGGTGCAGTCATGGGCTTAGATGAGGAAACCTGGGACATCAGTGAAGATCTCCTACAAGGCATCCAGATTCACCTTCACCAGCTACTGGATGCACTGGGTGCGGCAGACCCAGGGACAGGGGCTTGAGTGGATGGGCTGGATAGACTCTGGTGATGGTGACACAAGATACACACAGAAGTTCCAGGGCAGAGTCACCTTCACTGCAGACAAGTCCACGACCACAGCCTACATGGAATTGAGCAATCTGAGAACTGAGGACTCGGCCGTGTACTACTGTGCGACACACATTGTGACAACCACATCCTGAGTGTGTCAGAAACCTGAGGAGAGGCAGCTGTGCCGGATGAGGATATGACAGGGACACTGACCCTCCTGACTTCCTCCTCAGAGAGTCAGGGTCTAGGTCGCAGGATGGGGCTCATAGGGTCAGGGTTCATTTGAGGAATAGGCTTAGTTTCTCTCCTTGTTTTTAAGCAACAGCCAAGGGAACGGGGCTTCTCTTGTGAACACCTGCAATGATTCCTATTTTCTTGTAGGATATTTGCTCTGCTGCTTCCCAGATGATAGTGGAGTAACTTCTTGCAAGTGATGTCATTGCAGATTTTTGGATAGTAGATCTGTCCATGGGAACTCCATCCACTTCATTTATTTGCTATTTCACCTTGTCTTTGAGAAAATTTTAAATGGTGGTGTTGGGTTTCATTTCCACTTACAACAAAAAAGAGGAAAGCAGTAATCAGCTCAAGGTCGCAGGAGAGCTGGGGGCAGCTGCAGCACTGTCAGGGCCTCATTCTTCTAGTCTTCCCTGCTGTGGGGAGTGCCTGCAGGGACGCTGCCCAGACCAGTCTTCTCTGAGCTGTGCAACTGGAACAGATTCGGTGTTCAAAGAGCAGGTCTCAGCATAGGCAGAGTCTATGTAACCTCAACTTAACATCTGGGCATCGTGACATTTCTGCTACTGTTGTGCAAAATTAACACATATCTAGAGTTATATCTGTGAACTAATTTGTTGAAGTTCTGTACATCGGCAATTACAACTTTCTATTGAATGAACACCATGTATAGGAGCGACCCCTCCTGGAGTGCTGTGAAGCTAAGCCCCTATTGACACATTATTGTCCCCATACTCCATACGGATGCTGCCATTAGACATGGACAGTGGAGCGGACCACACTTGATGAACGTGGCCATGGTCCCTTTTCCCCTGTCACATGGTGCTATGGAATTGTGCAGAGTCAGTCATCCAGTCTCGACTTCACAGAGATGTTCCTCAGAATCGGAGGCATCAGATGTAGCCCTGCATACCTCTCTCTATTCTCAATGAAATGCTGAGCTTTGGGTGTTATGCTCAGGGAAGTTCATAATCCAGCAGAGACAAAGTCTAAGACATCTGAGATACTGATGTCTCTTATTAGCGTCCAATAAGAAACTCCAAGCAGACACAACATAGACAACATGATGGGCCAGTCAACAGCATGCAAACAAGTAATTACTGGACTTATGGTGCATCAGGACATGAACTATGAACGTCTCTTTCAATCTGCCTTCAAGATTCATATCTGCTCTTGGAAGAAATGTTATAGAATTCGAAAAATGGTCAATTTACCAAATGTTGGCAAAACCCTTGCACCAGGACATGAATAATGACCATATCTAATGCGTGAAGATTCTCATGTCTTCTACAGTCTTCTAGGGACCTCGCCCATACATATGTCAATGTGTGTCCACACATGCGTCAAAGTGACCTATAACCATTAATCTTGGCACAGTAATCACAACAAGGGCAAATTTTGTAAACTATGTCATTGCAGAACCTAGAAGCAGAGGCCATAGCTGAAGGTCAGCCTAGATAGTGTGGGAAGAGCAGGAGCTGCAGACAATTACTGGGACAGGACAGTCAGGCACCAAACCTCTAGGACTGCTCAATGCACCCTTCTCGCCTCTGCACCAGAACAGACTCCCGTGTGGGTCCCCTCGGTTACTAAACAGCTACCCATAATTCTGTAGTCTTGTATCTCTGTCTTCCATATCCACAATGTCCTCTGTGTGTGGTGATAAATCCAAGTGACACCTGGGACTGAACAGTGTTCTCGAATCACAACTGCTATCTAAGAGTCACACACTTTAAACTGAATCGTGAGAGCTGAGGCATTGCCCTGGGGAGACAATTTCCTCCAGTTACAGAATTGTGATCTGAAGGAACGAAGGACAGGGGTGGAAACATACATAACCATGTAGGGAAACCCTCTGAGTCAGCTCAGGAAGAGAGACGAGGAGACTCCAGAAACTCGAAGAACAGAATATTTCACTACAGCCAATGTGGACAAGTCTCCATAGCAACAACCGGTATGTGACCCAGGACATTTTTCTTGGAGGGTGGAGGAGTTTCCCCCTTCACTGCTCTGTAAGAACTTAACCATTCAGGACCACACCACATGCGGTGCACAGGTGTCAGAGTGAAAAAATATACCTCTCTCACTCAAACAACTATTTTATTTTTTAAATTTTTTTATTTTTACAATTACAAAGATATACAATTAAAAAGTTCATATTTGGGTTTTGGTCATACATTGTTCCAGCACCCATCCCTCCACCAGTGCCCATCTCCCACCACCAACGTCCCCGGTTCCCTCCCCCTCCCCAGCCCTCCTCCATGGCAGGTTCTTTATTTCTTTCCATTTCTCTCTCTTTCTCTTTTCCTTTCCCTCCAGACTATGGATTACAGAACATACATTAAAGGGTTATCATGTGTATCTTTTTGCCTCTATTTAATGCTCAGTTCTAGGTTGGCATTAGTACCTCGACAATTGTTAGCACACTGTTACATTTCCTGTCTTATCTAGCCTCTGACTCCCACACGTTTGTGATAATTTCCACCTTTGACAAGACCTCCTGATATATGTTTCACTTGACCTTGGATATTGGTATCATAATATGTACCTATATATTTATGTTAAGCAAATAAATGCAGTCATTCTGTATCTGTCTCTCTCCTTCTGGCTAATTTCGCTCAACATAATCTTCTCCATGACCATCCATTTATAGGCAAATTTTATAACTTCATTTTTCCTAACAGCTGCATAGTATTCCATTGTGTAGATGTACCAAAGCTTCTTTATCCAGTCATCGATTTTCGGGCAGTCTGGTTGCTTCCAGATTCTGGTTATTGTAAATAATGCTGCTATGAACATAAAAGTAGGGATGGTGTTTCCGCTGCGTATTTTTGGTTTCCCAGTGTATATTCCCAGGAGTGGTATGGCTGGGTCAAATGGGAGTTCAATTTCTAGTCTTTGGAGGAATGTCCATATCGTGTTCTAGAAAGGCTGTACCAGCCGACATTCCCACCAACAATGGATGAGTGTCCCCTTTTCCCCACATCCACAACAGCAGTTGTTGTTCTTGCTCTCTTGAATATGTGCCAGTCTCTGTGGTGTAAAATGATATCTCATTGTTGTTTTGATTTGCATCTCTCTGATGATTAGTGATGATGGCATTTTTTCATATGTTTTTTGGCCATTCAAATTTCTTCCTTGCTGAAGTTTCTGTTCATTTCTTCTCCCCATTTTTGATGGGGTTGTTTGTTTTCTTCTTGTAAAGTTCTACCAGTGCCTGATATATCCTGGATATAAACCCCATATCAGATGGGTATTGGGTGAATTTTCTTTCCCATTCTGTGGACTGCCTTTGTATCTTAGTCACTGTTTCTTTTGAGGTGCAGAAGCTTTTGAGTTTCATGTAGCCCCATATGTTTATCTTTTCCTCTAGTTGCTTTGTTAGTGATGTTTCACCTTTGAAGATGCCTTTAGCTTCTATGTCGTGGAGGGTTTTTCCTATATTTTCTTCAATGTACTTAATGGATTCAAGTCTGATATTGAGATCTTTAATCCATTATGATCTGATTTTTGTGCATGGTTTTAGACACAGGTCCAAATTCATTTTTTTACATGTCGCTGCCCAGTTTTCCCAACACCACTTGTTGAAGAGGTTTTCCTTACTCCATTTTAAACTCTTTGTACCTTTATCAAAGATTAAATGATCATGTGTTTGAGGTTTGGTGTCAGGATACTCAATTCTATTCCATAGGTCCACAGGTCTGTTTTTATTCCAATACCATGCTGTTTAAATTACTACTGCTTTATATTACAGTTTGAAGTTGGGAAAGGTGATTCCTCCCATCTTTTTTTTGCCCGAGGATTGCTTTAGCTATCTTTGGGGGTTTATTGTTCCATACAAATTTCAGGAGCGTTTGGTCAATTTCTTTGAAGAATGTCATGGGTATCCTTATAGGGACTGCATTGAATCTGTACAGAGCTCTAGGGAGAATTACCATTTTGACAATATTGATTCTCCCCATCCATGAGCAGGGAATATGTTTCCTTTTCCTGTGTCCTCTTTTATCTCTTGGAGCAGTGTCTTATAGTTTTCTTTGTACAGGTCCTTTACACACTTGGGTAGGCTGATTCCTAGGTATTTGATTTTCTGTGGCACAATTGTGAATGGAGTTGTTTCCTTAATATCCCTTTCTTCTCTTTCATTATTTGTATATAGGAAAACCACTGACTTTTGGGTATTGATTTTGTATCCTGCCACTCTACTATATGTGTCTATTGTTTCTAGGAGTTTTTGGGTAGAGAGTTTAGGGTTCTCTAGGTATAATATCATGTCATCTGCAAATAATGAGAGCTTGACTTCTTCCTTGCCTATCTGGATGCCCTTGATGTCCTTTTCTTCTCTGATTGCTATGGCAAGTACTTCCAGTACTATATTGAATAAAAGAGGTGAGAGTGGGCAACCTTGTCTTGTCCCTGATCTCAGGAGGAAGGCTTTCAATTTTTCCCCATTTAGAATGATGCTCACTGTGGGCTTTTAGTAGATGGCTGTAACTATCTTGAGGAAAGTCCCTTCAATTCCCATTTTCTGGAGAGTTTTAATTATGATCGGGTGCTGGATCTTGTCAAATGCTTTCTCTGCATCATAAATAACATGACTATACTGCTGAAGACATTAGAAAAAGACCAACAAAAGGAGCCCAACACAAGCAGATAAAAGGAAATAATAAAACTTAGAGAGGAAATCAATGAGTTCGAAACCAGAAAAACATTCCAAAAGATTGGCTCTTTGAAAAAATAAGCAATATTGACAAACTATTGGCAAGACTTCTAGGGACAGGGAAAGAGAGAACCCAAATAAACAGAATCAGAAATAAAAATGGTGACATCACAACGGAAACCACAGAAATCCAAAAGATCATCAGAGATTACTTTCAGAGTCTGTATGCCGTGAAACATGAGAATCTAGAAGAAATGGATAAATTTGTAAAGTACCATAACCTCCCAAGGCTGAAACAAGAAGACCTCCAATACTTGAATAAGCCTATCACCATTGAGGAAATTGAGACAGTAATTAAAAGTCTGCCCAAACACAAAGCCCAAGTCCAGACGGATTCACTAGTGAACTCTACCAACCCTTTAAGGAGGACCTACTGCCAGTACTTTTCAAGCACTTTCCAGTTAATAGAAGAAACAGAAACACTCCCAAACAGCTTCTACGAGGCACAAACCACCCTGATACACAAAGCAGGGAGAGACAACACAAAGAAAGAAAACTACAGACCAATATCCCTGATGAACACGGATGCTAAGATCTTCAACAAAATACTAGCAAACAGAATCCAAAGACTCACCAAGAAGATTACACATCACGACCAAGTAGGATTCATCCCGGGAATGCAAGGATGGTTTAACATTCATAAGTCAATCAAAATAATACAGCATGTCAATAAAAAGAAAAAAACAAACAACTATTTTAATAATGACAATATTTGAAATATTTTAGCTCTGTCTTTTGTTTGCACGGCTGAGCCTGGCAAGCTACCCGTGTCGTATTTGATATGCCAGATGCCAGTAACAATTATAGACCTCATTCCCATGACCTGATTGAATGGTTTTGAATCTCTTTATGTTCCTGGAGCAACCAGGTGCCCTTGGGCTCTACTTGCATGAGACAGGTCATATGGAGATGTTACTGGTACCCGCTCGAGCAAATCGATGATGAACGGGAAGACAGTGATACAGTGATGTTTTCTGCCATGGTCAGTTCTAATGTTTGTTTGTCAATAATCGACTGAATTATGTTAATATTACCTAAATTTGGACAAGTTTTGTTTCCTTTTGGTTTGGGGCCATACCCCGTAGTGCTCAGTGGCTTCTTCCAGTCTGTGTCTGAGTCCCTTCTAGAGTGACCAGGCGATCAAGAAAGTGTTGTAATGAGTTTGGGTATTCCACATATGAAGCATGCTCCCATGCCATTGCACCTGCCTAAACTGATGTCAACAACAGCATTTTAACAGTGCATTTTTAGGCACCTGAATAGCCTTTGATTCCTCAGTGATGACCCCCAAGAACAGTGCCCTAAGTTTCATGGTCATCTTCTGGGGTCTGAGTTAGATACAGGACCTAGCAGGTTAGATGCTCTTGGCCAGGCCAACCACACAAGGAAGGTCTTAGGTGAAGCATCTACCTTGTCCCAATAAAAACCCATTACCAGAAAAAAATGAACAAGTTCACCTCATAATTAACTTGAATTATATGATGCGAAATTGCTCTAGATGAAGGAATTTTCATCCAAGTTAAGTATGTGAATAAACTACTATGAATTTGATAGTCTACAGATTGAACCCAGCTGTCTCAGTTCACCAAGAAAATTATATTGACTGCTCCATTTTGCAAGCAGAGAGAGAGAACAAGAGTAAACACAAGGGGACATGGATGGCAGGAGCCTGTCTACAGTGCAGAGGCCTGGTGGATGGTTGGTCAGCAGGGACCTGAGACACGGGGATTCTCCTCACATCTGTCGTTTCCCCTAAGCAGTAATTCCTGTTCTCTGAGAGCACCCCAGCATGTTTCCTTTGCTGGAGGAAGAGGCTCAGGTCTGACCAGGGCCCCAGAGAGAGGCCTGAGTGCTCTCAGCCACAGTCAGTACCTCCTCCCCGGGAGCCCAGATACCCGCATCCCCCGTGTCTCCTCTTTTTATCCACAAATGGTCCCCCCCATGCAAATCTGCACTTGGACCCAGGATTAAAACAATGTTCACACTCACCCCAGCTCGAATTCCCTTTCCCCTGACAGAGTCTGAGATCAAGGACCTCGTGAACAGGAACGTTAATCAACGCCGGGTCCTCCTCTTTCTGGTGGCAGCTCCAGGGTGTGAGTATCATCTGGACAGAGGCTAAAAGGTGGGGATGTGGCCACTGATCTGTGATTCACTGTGGGTGTTCATTCCCAGGTGTCCTGTCTCAGGTACTGTTGCAGTAGTCGGGACCCAGCCTGGTGATGCCCTTGCAGATGCTGTCCCTCATCTCTTCCATCTCTGTCTTCTTTCTAACAATTAGGTGATCTGGGTCCACCAGCCTCCTGAAAAGGGGCTAGATTGGATAGATGGTATATATGTCTGGAATCACAGCCTCTAAGCCAAGTCTTCAGTCCTGGCTCAACATCACCACGGACACCTCCAAGAACCAAGTTTACTTAAAACTGAGCAACACAGTCACTGAGGACACAGCTGGGTATTACTGTACAAGAAATTCAGTGAGAGCAAGTTACTGCTAAATCTGCTGACAGAGGGAGATACACGGGTGTGTGTGACCCCCCAGGGGATGCTCTCCTCCCAGGACTACATGGATGAGCATGTGGAGAGAGGCCTCTAACAGGTCAATTACTTTTCACTTTTGTTGAAATACATCACTTGTCTTGTATCACTTGTCTTTCTGTTGTTGATTGATTTGCTCAAACAGACACGAGTAACATCTCCATATGTGCTCTCCTATACTAGTGTAGTCCAAGGGCATCTGCTCATTCTATAAACACAATGAGCCTCAAGCCATTTCTTCTGGTGAAAGGAATGAGCTCTATAACTGTTACTGGTTTGTGGCATATCAAATATGACATGGGTTGCCTGCCAGGCTGTGCCATGTGGGTGGTATACTCTCTGTAGTAGGCTCTAAGTTCGTGCATTTACTGATGAACCATGCAAAAGGAGAGATCGACTTTAATCTTGGGTGGAGCTCTGACAAGCTGTGGTGTCCTGATCTGTGACTCTGGTTCAAGCATACCTGGGTTTGAAATAGGCTTTTGATGTAGGATGGGATGCTGATGAGCAGGGCTTGGGACAGGCTTTTCTACTGGGTGGAGCTCTATCAAGATGTGGAGGCTGGATGTTGATAATGCTAGCCATCATGGTGTGGGGTTTTCTCTGGGTTCTTGAGAGGCTCTATTGGGATGGTGGACCAAGGCTAGAACCTGCCTTTCTTCCTGCACTCCTCATGATCAGTTGACCACAGGGAGCACCAGTAGCAGCTCTGCCTATGAATCTGTGTCTCTGGTTCAAGCATACCTGGGCTTGAAATAGACTTTGCTGTAGGTTGGGACTCTTATGAGCAGGGCTTGAGATCGACTTTTCTCTTGGGTAGAGCTCTGAATATCTGTGGAGGCTGGATGTTGAAAATGGCTGCCCTCATGGTGTGGTGGTATTGATAAAAAAGATCCATGAAAAAAAAGCTACAACCAAAACATAATTCTCCATAACATAAAAGCTCAATTACAGAGAAGATCCAAGAGGAGATAAAAGCGTTCATTCTGGTGAACTGGGACCCTGTACCTCTGATCTGTCACCGCTGAGCATGGGGACTCTCATTCTATGACGCAGAGAAGGTCCTGTACTTCCAGAAGCCCCAACAGCCAAGCCAACACCCAACAGCTCTATCTGGAGAAAGGAGTCCCTGAGCTGAGCCAACTGAGGCTTGTTCACAGACGTGCTCAGACTCTGCTCCCTCAGCTGCTGCCTCAGGCACTCCACACCCAACCCCCTGTCGCTATTCTCTGGGCTGTTGGACTTTCTCAGCATATTGGGCTGTGATGCCTGAAACAACTGCAGGGGAGGACAGGGAGGACAGACAGTGTGGACCCGCTGCAGCCTTTGCTGGACAAAAGGCCATAAGTTGGACACTCATAGCACCTGCCTCGCCATGTGTCTGATCTGAGAAAACACCAGGACTTCACTCCCTGAGAGGTTGGAATCTAATTGAAATTTTTCAGGTTTTATAGTTTTCTTTTTGTTGATACTTCTGTAAATATATAGAACAAACTTTATTCAGTTCTCTGCTTCTACAAAGCTAATGTGGCCTTATTTGTAAAGATTCAGGACTGAGAGTAATTCAGGGCTCCCCCTGGCATGAATAAACAAACAATAATTCCATACAGTGGCAGACTTCAGTTCATCTCTACTGAACTGCACACACAGGATGCATTGATGGGAGCATGAGGGAGGGGGTGAGGTGTGGGGGGAGAAATAACATGGGCCAGAGGAAGTATTGAAGTGAAGGATTTGTCCACCACTTATGAGGGACACTTCACAGGTGTCCATCTAAGTCAGTGCTCATGAAACACAAATGCACTGTTAGTCAGTATTTTGTGTAGGGCAGGGTCTGCTGGGATTTTCCTCCTAATCAAATGCTTGCAAGGTAAGGAGACACAGAGCCAGGACTGCTGAAAGAGTCATACTTCATGCACTCCAGGCACCCTGGACTACAACAGGCTTCGGTCATCCTAAAATTTACAATAAACACAATTTTCTACCATTTCGGGAAATCTTCCTTGACATCTCAAAACCCATTCTTCTGTGCTCTGGTTTCAGGTTTTGTTTAGTTTTGGTATGACGCCCAGCTCTGGTCAGGGTTACTCTTGGATCTGTGCTCAGAGATAACCTCCTGGCTATGGATGGCAGATAATAAGCAGAGTTGGTGATTGGACCCAGTTAATTAAGTGCAAGTCATGTCCCTGAGTGCTGCACTGTGTCTACGTGCCAGTGCCCTGTTCACTGGGGCATCTTGGATACTCTTGACTAGATGCTGGGCCTTTTCTTACCGAAACATACTATCAGTGCACTATACAAACCATCTAAGTTTTGCTGTGTCACTGTATATATGCATAATAGAAGTGAAAATAAGAACATTGCATGACATATCCCAAAATATGTATGACAATTTATATCATTTTAAAATATTATCACTTAATAATTTGATGCTGTAAAATCATCATTTTCTGAATATTTTCCAGGTTAAAAAGCATACCCAGGTCACCCCACCAGCTCTGGAGTCCAACCCTCTCTATGTGTTCAAACCAAACTTTAAATATAAAAGGGGGACATGCAAATGACCCTCTCCTGTTATGATGAAAACATCCCTGCCTCAGCTCCAGGAAAGGAGTCAGTCCTGGGGTACCAGGGTTCATCCTGAGTCAGACAGAACCAACATGGAGTGTGGGCTGAGCTGGCTACTCCTGGCTGCTGTGTTAGGAGGCAATTAATGGCCCCAAGAGACACAGAACATGGGAGTGAGGGGGTGGCAGATCCTCTGTGTGAGGAGAGTTTCCTGACCAGGATGTCTTTGTGTTTACAGGGATCCAGTGTGAGGTGCAGCTGATGGAGTCTGGGGAGACTTGGTGCTGCCCAGGGGGTCCTGAAGACTCTCCTGTTCAGCCTCTGGATTAACCTTCACTATCTATCACTATCTTCCCCTTCATCATCTATTTGCACCAGTAATATCTCCATATGTCCTGTCTCGTGCTAGTAGAGCCAAAGGGCATCTGCTTGCTCCAGAAACATAAAGAACCTCAAACCATTATATTAGGTCATAAGAATGACCTAATATAATTGTTACTGGTATTTGGCATATCAAATACGACACGGGCAGCTTCAGAGATTTGTCCTGTGACTGGCATACTCTTATAGTCACCTCTAAATACAGCATTTATTGATGAATTGTGATCAGCTTTTCTGCCGGGCTGTGATCAGCTCTTCTGCTGGGTGGAGTCGGACGAGAGGGAAGTCCGGATGTGGAAAATGGTGGCCCTCATGGAGTAGGGGGTGTCATCTGGCTTGTTGTGAGGCTCTGCTGGGGTGGCAGGCCAGGGATAGAACCCGCTATACCTTCTGGGTGCCTCTTGAGCAGCTGGGCACAGGGAGAGCAAGTAGCAGCTCTGCCCCAAGTCTGTGAGTCTCTGGATCAGCATACTTGGGCGGTTTTGAAAAAAAAAAAAACTGTACAAGGTGGGTGTAGATGATCCAGGCTGTGATATGATTCATCTTCAGTGATTACTATATGAGCTGGGTCCAGCAGGCTCCATGGAAGGGCCTAGAGTGGGTCTCACACATTAGTACTGGTGGTAGTAGTACATACTATGTGGCCTCTGTGAGGGGCTCATTCACCATCTCTAGAGAAAACAGCAAGAACATACTCTATCTGCAAATGAGCAACCTGAAGGTGGAGGACACGGCCCTATACTACTGTGTGAGTGACACAGTGAGGGGAAGGCCCTGTGGGCCCAGACACAAACCACCTGTAGGAGGAAGCAGGGTGTACTTCAGGGGCACAGGCCCCCAGGAGGCTCTGAGGACCCAGCCCTGAGGAAATGTTGCTCAGGACTAGATGAATTATCTTTTGTGGAGATCAGGTACTGACCTGGCCCTCAGCTCTCAGATGACCCCATGGGCACCTTCTCCGGTGGGTTGTGGCTCTGAGTCCTCCATCCCCTCTGTGGGCAGGAAAGACATTGTCACACTCTCTCCTTCTGTTGGGAAGTTTTAGTTATGGTGCAGCAGGCAGGCAGAGAGGGAAACGGACCCACCATGAAAATTTGTTCTTGGAATGTAAAAATACCAACCAGTCCTAAGGATGTTTGGATCGACCTTGTGGACACAGGAAATAAACCTCATAAGGCCTTTACCTGGTGCCACTACAGAGAAGACTGAATGCCCCTTGGAGCCAAGCTCTAGCAGAAACAAAGGCCAGGAACAGATGTCAAAGATTAATTGTTCCCAACTCTTCCCCTTGGCAGCCACCCATGCCAAGGACTCCGACCTAGGAAGAAAGTTCTGCATAGGCCAGCTTGGGACACCCCTGTGGAAGCCGACCTGAACAAAGGAAGCTCATGACATGTGGTTCCAGAGCACCTGATTTGCCTGCACATGTGTGATGCATCCTGTGCACATGGTACCTAGCCTAGCACATGTAACCCATGTCTCCCTCTTGAGACATGAACTTTCCTACTTCAATGTGGGACATGGACTGAGGCTCTCTCCAGTCTGGGAAACCCCATGCATCTCTGCATGCATTGTGCTTGCTCTCTCTCTCTCTCTCTTTCTCTGTCTCCGTCTCTCTCTCAGTTCATCTCCCTCTCTCTGTATCCTGCACCCCCTCCCCAGTCTCCCCCAAGTATCCTTTCCTTAGAACTACAAATAAAAACGTATTTTTGCCTCACTGGTCAGTTCTTGAAATTCTTTGCTGAGAGGGAAAACCAAGGACCCGAGTGGTCCAGGGAAGGTCTGGGACTGACTTTCCTTTCCAAAAGGCACAGGGCCCACAGCGTCCTCTTAGTCAGTGAGATGTTTCCCATGTGTTCCCGGAATGGCAGAGGTGGGGAGAGAGCAAGCAGCAGATTTCCTTCTCAAAGAAGCCGCTTCCTTTCTCCCCACTTAAGGTGATTCACTGAGGACTCCACTGGTACCAGTGGACCTCGCCTTCCCTGAGGCCTGCGAGGAACATTCTCCTCTTGTAGAAATTATGATAATCCTTCAAGAATTTTATTCTCTCTTTGAGAGAAAAATAAGAAGAAATGTGCCTGCCATACAGGCAAGAGGGGTGTGGGGTAAACTGGAGATACTGGTGTTGGGAAGGGTGGTGGAGGGACGGGTACTGGAACACTGCATGACTGGAACCTAATCATGAGCGTCCTTGTAACTGTTTATCTCACGGTGGTAAAATAAAACCTAAAATTGAGCTGTGCAGGAGGAAGAGAGCGGCATGGAATGCCTTCAAAAGCATCAAAGAAATAGCTAAAAACACAAAGAACCTGTGGCTACAGGCACATTTCTTTTTTACCCCACCATTCTCTCTGCATTAACATACTCCTCAGAGACCTGGGCCCTACGAAAGCAGGATGAGAATGCTTATTTGGGTCTCCCAAAGAGGAATTGAAAGAGCTATGCTTGGAATATCTCACCTCATTCAAGTGAGAGAAGGAATCCAGAGTTCTGATCTCCGTCGCAGTTCCAGAGTCAGGAACGCTGTCTCATTTGCCAACACATCGAAAATCAGATGGGCTGGACATGTAATACAATTTGGAGACGACAACTGGACTAGAGCCATTACCGACTGGATCCCACAGGACATCAAAAGATCACGTGGCCACCCACCTACAAGATGGTCAGACTTCTTCGTCAAGAGCAGGAACGAATGGTTTGAGGCTCTTCATATTCCTGAAGCAACCAGATGCCATTGGGTTGCACTGGCACGTGATAGGGTCAAATGGAAATGTTACTAGCACCCGCTCGAGCAAATCAATGAATAACGAGATGTCAAGTGATCAAGCAATCAATTGGTATGATAAAAAAAAATTGAACATGGAAGAAAAAGAGAGAATTTTATTCTCTCCTGTTAGATGACACTTCTCCACAAGAGAAATCATGGTGTCTACTCAACTGTGTTCAGCTCCTGCCTTGTGTTCTCAGACACACTCTGTCCCCACTGACCACTTCCTTCAGACTTGATCCAGGTAGCCTCTATCTGGTCATCCCACACTAGGGAGTCCTGCTCTCTGGGATAGGTTGACCACTCTCCCCACATCCACTCTCTAGATAGACATTTAAGGTTGCCCATTCTCTCTGCACACCTCAGACACTATAGAAGTGAAACCAGGACCAATCACATGTGCAGCTCTGAACTGTCCACAGGGAGACAAGAGTCAAGTTCCATGTGACACCATCCTGCTCCTGAGGAATCTTGTGTCATTCACAGCAGCCCTGACTGAGTCCTGACAAGGGTGCTACAGCATCCACAGGGAGATGACCCTGAGGCACTGGACCAGATGCCTCTCCTGGAGTCTCACACAATCAGGACTGGGATCCTCACTCTGTGTCACGAATAGCCACTTATGACCTTGACTAGGGCTCTTGACTCGACCCGTTACCGACTGGATCCCACGGGATGACAAAAGATCATGTGGTTGCCCACCTAAAGATGGTCAGACTTTACCGTCAAGACCCTGAACGAATGGCATGAGGCTCTTCGTATTCCTGGAGCAAGCGCATGCCAATGGGCTACACTGGCACGTGACAGGTACAAATGGAAACATTACTGAAGCCCACTCTAACAAATTGACAAATAACGGGACATCAAGTGATCAGGTGACCTTGAGTTCAGCCCTTACATCTCTCAGTTCTCTGTAGGCTATGCTCCAGATGGCTTCATGGTGCCTCTCAGGTCCCCGAGGTAAAAACCAGTTCCAGGTTACAATCACTACGGCACCAATCCCAGTGCTGAGTCTCTCCCTCAGTCCCATACAGTATTCAGGCCCTCACCTGCAGCCCTACAATTCTCCTTGATTCGGCAACTCGCATGTGAGTCAGAATCACACTCATAGGTTCCATCTCAGTGTGGGAAGATCCCACAAGCTTCACCTGTGCCTCTGACCAGCAGCCTACATGGAAGATGTACAGAGCTTCACTCTTGGTCAGGTTTTGTTGTCAGAGCTGCTCAAGGAACTTAGAATTTTTTTTTGCCTTTGATAAATACTAACATATTTTCCAAAAGTAGAAAGGGGGAAGAGTCTCTAGAATAGTTGCACAGGGGAAGGTGTGAGACAGACCCAGAGTCCCTGCTCTCTCTGAGCACCCCACTCTCCCGGAATGTCCTGACCTCACGAACCCACAACCTACTGGGCCTCTTTATACTGAGTTTGCAGAGACTGTTGCAGACAAGAATCCTGGGACTGCAGGGAAGTGTGCAGAAGCACAGTCCTAGCCTTGGCTAGAAAAGATCTGCCTCTTCAGCTCTGTCCAGTTCTAGCTTCAGTGCCATAGCATGAACTTAAAACAGTGTCGTCACTGAGTGTCCTAATTAGTCATCACTGTTTGTGTCTAGTTAAATTATCTCTGTGTGTGACCTGCTTAGATGTCACTGAGTGTCCTGCCTCTTCCTCCCTGTTTGCTGGGGTCTATCCTGGGCAACGGGAATGCACCAAGGGATGCTGCAAGTACGAAGGAAAACAGACATGAAAGGAGCAGCAGGGGGACAGGGGCTGACATTCTCATGTACAGAGAGCCCCCAGTCCACACATTCATATTCATCACTAGGACAGGAGTCGTCAGAGCAACAATTTTAGGGCACTCGCCTCACTCAGTCTGTCTGGGCTAAGCTTGTACACATCTGAGTACTGTACAGTGTGGGAACAAACATGTTTAACCCAGAGATGTTTCCTCTGAGAGAAAGAGCAGACACAGGAGCTGCCTCCGTGGTTTTCCACACATGAGGGTCTGTTTTCTGGCCATTCTGCCTTTCTCCTGACACTAACTTATTTTCCATCATTTTATAGCTGGGAGTGACTTAGTGAATCACTGTTTTCTGTAGCAGAGCTCAGTAGATCTCCAAAAGGATTGGGGTTAGATGAAGTTGCAGCCACGTCAGAGTGCAGCCCTTCAATTGATGGACAAACCACAGGCTCTCGACAGTCTGAAGCTCTTCTAATCTTTCTTCTCCACTCCTCATCCCCTCATCAGGAACTGCTCTCCAGGGAGCTCTCTCTCCCCGCGGGTTGCCCAGCAGGACCCCAGATTCTCTCCTGGGGACTTTTTTTTTGTGGTCACACCCGGCAATACTCAGGGGTTACTCCTGGCTCTGCACTCAGGAATTACTCCTGGCAGTGCCCAGGGGACCATATGGGATGCCGGGATCGAATCCGGGCCAGCATGGGCCTGCCATGCCATGGAAAATGCCCTACCCACTGGACTATAACTCCGGTCCCTCTCCTGGGGCCTTTTATAGCCTCCAGCCAGCCACAGAATTCTGACCTGCTAACTGATGTTAACAGTTTTCTTAACTGTCACCCATGATTCAAGATCCAGCAGGTTATCCAACATCTCCCCTTTTTGTTGACTACATCTACAATATTGAAACAATATCTAGGGTAATAGTACCTACAATTACCAGATAGCTGTACATTGTAAAAGTCCTTCAGCTTTTCTCTGTCAATTTACATTAGGAAATAAAAGTAGAACCGTACACAAAACACAATTTATGTGCAAAATTGAAACAGTATCATATGATGTATTGTTAAATAATAAATAAATGCTGTAAAAGCACAGCTTTTGAATTTTTCAAGGTCACAAAGAGCTGCAGACTATCACACCTGCTCTGAGTCTTATTTTCTCTGCTGTTCAAACCAAACTTTAAATAGAGAAGGAGGACATGCAAATGAGACATTCCTACAATGATGAAAACAGCCCGGCCCAGCCTCAGCCTCAGGAGAGAGGTTAGTTCAGGGGTTCCCACATTTCATCCTGAGTCACACAGAACCAACATGGAGTGTGGGCTGAGCTGGCTGCTCCTGGCTGCTGTGTTAGGAGGTAATTCATGGGCCCCAAGAGACACGGAGCATGGGAGTGAGGGCAGTGGCAGATCCTCTGTGTGAGGAGAGTTTCCTGACCAGGATGTCTTTGTGTTTGCAGGGGTCCAGTGTGAGGTGCAGCTGGTGGAGTCTGGGGAGACTTGGTGCAGCCAGGGGGTCCCGAGTCTCTCCTGTGCAGCTTCTGGATTCACTTTTGATGATTGGATGAGCTGGGTCCGGCAGGCTCCAGGGAAGGGCCTGGATTGGGTCTCATCCTTACATTAGTAAGGATGATTATTTTGCATTCTATGCTGACTCTGTGAGGGGCCAATTCACCATCTCCAGAGAAAACAGCAAGAACACGCTCTATCTGCAAATGAGCAGCCTGAAGGAGGAGGATACGGCCCTGTACTACTGTGTGAGAAACACAATGAGGGAAAGGCCCTGTGGACCCAGACACAAACCACCTGCAGGAGGAAGCAGGGTGTGCTTCAGGGCACAGGCCCCCAGGAGGCTCTGAGGACTTGGCCCTGAGGATACGTTGCTCATGACCAGATGAATCATCTTTCTGTGGAAATCAGGGACTCACCTGCCCCTGAGCTCTCAGATGACCCCATGGGCACCTTCTCCTGTGGGTTGTGGCTCTGAGTCCTCCATCCCTGCTGTGGGCAGGAAAGACATTGTCACACTCTGCCGCCTGCTGGAAGCCTCCAGTGATGGACCATGACAGCCCTGGGGGATGAGGGCAGGTTCTCCTCCAGTAGAAACTAAAACGACCCTGTAAAGAGTTTCATAGTCTCCTGGCAGGTCACTTCTCCCCATAGAAGAATCATAGAGTCCGCTCAGCTCCTTCCTTCTGTCTCTGTCCCTACTGAACTCTTCCCTCATACTTGCACCCAGCCAGGCTCTACCTGGCCATCACACAACTGGGACTCCTGCTCTCTAGTAATGGTTTGTTCTTGTCAGGGAGCCACTAGAGTCCCCATCACTACTAGGACAGAAGTTCTCTTCCACCGACGAAACCCCCTGGGAATGGATGAAAACTCATGATTCCAGCACAGTTCCAAAACAGATTTTAATAGTACAAAAGTTCTACCACCGCAATCCAATATAATGAAAGAACTCTGGCTCTGATCAGAACTTAGACCATATACCAGAGGCAAAGTATCCCACCAAAGAGGATCCCACCAGAGAAAGAGTTCTACCAAAGAGAGGATCTCACCCAAAAGAGCCCTACCAAAAAGGGGGTGAATGCCTCAAGTCAGTTCCCTTATATACACAAAACTAATCCTAATTTCAGGGAGTGTCTTGTCAACAAAGAACCCTAAACAGCTTCTAAATAGTAGAAGAGTGTACAATGGTGGTGTTACACCCTATGATAGGTATAAATTTAGAATTTCACTAAGGACTAATCCCCTCTTCCGAGATTATCTCTTATGTAAAATACTAGAGAGAGGGGGTTGGTATAATGTAATACATCTTTATTTCATGGGCTTCATGTAACCTAGATGGTCACCACAAGGTCCTCCTTATTTATTATCTGCTCCAGGGTGATTCTGAGTATCTTGTTCTCTTATACTGAAAGGGTAACACTGCCTGCTTGAGGGCAAACTAGTATGATTCTTCTTATAATATTAAACAATAGTCTCAACGTAGCCAGGGTGGTAGTCTCCTGGTAAATCCTTACTGTCCCACGCTGGGTGCAGTTGGTATAAAGAGAAGCAGTGCCCAATCTAGACAACACAACAGTCATAGTAGATATGTAATAATAATAATTATTATAGTAAAGGTGACTTCTGTAACTGTTATGCCCTCCATCAGTTCCATGGCTTAAGAACATGTAAATAGACTAAACTGTGAGTAAAGAGAATAAACTGAGTCACTTGTCACTTGTCTTTCATTGTTCATCTATTTGCTCGATTGGGTGCCAGTAACATCTCCATTAGTTGGGAAATAGGTCCATTATTGTTACAGTTTTGGCATATCGAATACACCACGGGTAGCTTGCCAGGCTCTGCCATGGCTCTGGGTTCATCCCAGGGGAAACAGCAAATCTCCCAAATTAGCTAAGCCTGTCATCTAACAGTTTTCTAGAAATTTCCTGAAGCTGATCTTAGAGCTTCTTGATGTTCTCCTACGTAATTTTTATTCTGCTGTTCAGAGCCCTTGTTGTGTTTTTATATCACAAATCATATTTCTCATTTCTGAAACTGATGAATGTAAGAATCTTGTTTCTAATCTCAGACTTTCTTGTGTTCTGCTGATGACCTGTGCCATCATGTGTTGGGGAACTCTGCTGGGACCCCTAACAAGATCAGGGAGCTGGTTCCCTTCTACCTCACAGCAGGCAGTGGGATGGAAAACTCACGAATCCAGCAAAATTCTAAAAGATTCTGCTTCAACAAGTTATGGTATTACAATCTGAGATCAGGAGAGCCCCAAACCTCCAATTCCTTTCCTAGCCAGACCCAAAACCTAGGTTAGTATCCTAGGCCAAGATAGCAGCTAGCAGCTGGATTCTGAATCATGTATTTAAGTCTAAGAGCAGATACAGACAGCAGGCAGGGAGAGAAATGAGCAGCTGTGGAGCTGGGATTGGTGAGAGAGACAGAGACAGAGATAGAAGCAGAGAGACAGAGAGAGACAGAAAGAGAGACAGAGAGATACACATACAGACAGAGAGAGAAAGAGAGAACAAGTGAGAGAGAGAGAAAGAGAGAGAGAGAGAGAGAGAGAGAGAGAGAGAGAGAGGAGCTACTTCTACTATATCTCTTCAGTCTTGACCCCTCCCGCATGGAGAATCTCAGTCAGGGCCCAAACAAGTCAGGAGCAGGGACCTGCCCAGGCCTTTCAAATCCTAATCCTCCCTGGCCAGATCATGCCTCTGGCTTTCCTGCAGGCATATTGTAGAGACAGGGATTAGGATCCCTGAGATAAAACGTGACCCAGGATTAAGTACATGGGATATATCTGTACCAAGAATATCATACAGCCAGACACATATTTCCCCAATTGTCCACGAGATCCTTACCTTAAGCTCAGGGTAGTCTTGGTTACTAGCCTATTAAATGACTGCGAGTTATGCTGCTTGCCAGGAGGCGAACAACATCCCTCTTTGATTTCGTACTTTATTTAAAAGAGGTCCTTCGAGCTAAGCGGCACAAACGCTGGCTGACTTTGACCGAGAATGTGGAAAGATAGGTCTACAGCTGAATCTGAAGAAAACTATGTTCATGAAAAATGAACTAGTTCCTGAGGCCCCATTCACGCTCAATGGAACAAACATCTCTGAATGCAGCAGTTATGTGTACCTAGGTCGAGAAGTCAACATGATGAATGACCTAAAACCTGAGCTGCGCAGGAGGAAGAGAGCAGCATGGAATGCGTTCAAAGTCATCGAAGAAATAGCTAAAAGGACAAATAACCTTCGGCTCTGGGCACATCACTTCGACTCCACCTTTCTCCCTGCATTAACATATGCCTCAGAGACCTGGGCCCTATGAAAGCAGGATGAAAATGCTATTCTGGTCTCCCAGAGAGGAATCGAAAGAGCTATGCTTGGAATATCATGTCTCACTCAAGTGAGAGAAGGAACCAGGAGTTCTGACCTCTGTCGCTATTCCAGAATCAGGGACGCTGTCTCATTTGCCAAGGCATCTAAAATCAGATGGGCTAGACATGTAATGTGATTTGGAGACAACCGCTGGACTAGAGCTGTTACCGACTGGATCCCACGGGATGTCAAAAGTTCACATGGCCGCCCACCTACAAGATGGTCAGACTTCCTTGTAAAGACCCTGAAGAAACGGTTTGAGGTTCTTCATATTCCTGAATCAACCAGATGTCATTGGGCTACATTGCCACATGATAGGGTCTAATGGAAATCTTACTAGTGCCCACTCGAGCAAATCGATGAATAAAGGGATTCAAGTGATCAAGTGATTTAAAAAGAGGTCCAATGCAACCAGACATAAACTGATCATATTTTCCAGTCAAACAATGAAGTTCCATGATAGTATGAGAGAAAATACTTTAACCATCTAACACAGAATTCATGGTAAGAATATTTTGCCACATAGAGTGTCACAGATCCAAATTGTTTCCCTGCCCTTTATCTGCTAAGTGCCCAGCAGGAGACAGCTTCGGGCAAGATTCAGAGGCTCTGGGAAGTAGTGTAGGCCGTGTACTCCCACAGACATGTCTTGGTGCTCACAAAACATCTACACGAGGTGACTATAGTCCCTCTATGGAGTTCACGGGACCCATTGGCACTAGCTGAGCTTGATGTGTTGTTATTTGGACAATGCAATCTTGGTGGGGCTGGAGCAATCTTCCCCATTGTGTTTGCTGTGACCTGCTATGCTGAATGTGATCTTTTAGTTCCCCTGTAGCTGCCAGATATAGAAGCTGCCAGGACTCTCCTGGAAGACAGGGAATCCCTTCCGGGTCACAAAAGGCCCAGGACCCCATGCCAGGAACCTCAGTTGACGATTGAATTTGGAGAAAGAGTCCTTGAAAAACTCATTTCAGTGAACTCCAGAAATCCATTTCTCCCAGGAAACTGTTCCACTGACATACATTAAAGACTTTGACACATTGTCAGAGGCACCTTTTGGAGTAAAAGTAACATTTCTGGCTTTGGTCGAGGTTGACAAGGGTGAGCCCAGCATGTCACCTTAGTCAAGGAGAATCCTCTGTGAGTAAACAGGAGAGATTCAAGAGATCTGAACAGAAACATAATTTCAGGCCAAATTGTGATATTGGTCATGCTTTTGTTGCATTCAGGGAAGTTCATATAAATGAAAGACTGATAATTACAAATACGTGTTGGGGCAGTTAAATCATAACCTATAACAAGTGTCTCCTCAAGTCACAATAGACCACAACTATAATTAATCAATTCTAAGAGTGAGGGATGTTAAAATTTCCACACACAATGTGTTGGATCCTCAGACAGAAGTTGCACCACAATTGTGTCTTGGCAATGGGATGGGAGAAGCACATTTCTTCTCCTTTAGTTGTATTATGCCATCACAGAAATCAACTGTGTTATGAAAGAAATTATATATACAAATGTCGTAAAGAGGCTAATTGTAGAGGATGGAAAGGGGGAAAGGTGTGAACTATTTTATTACATATTTAGAAAACTCTATATAGAAGGAATTGTGATACTTTCATCTGTCTTATTGTGATGATGGGAAAGGCAGGATGATCTGATGACCCAGTTCAATGTGCCCCATTGACCAAGTGCTCAGAGTACCAGGCAGAATGTGAGTTCAGCGCCCCAATAGGACAAAGGGGAACCATAGTCAGAGGTTCCCTCTAATAACAGAGGAGGTTGCCTCAGGCAAATCCTCTTCAGGCCCTGGGGTCAAATGCACTCTGGACTGTGGGAGCTCACAGCTGTCTCCTCACTCAGGGCTGAGTCTCTGGGGAAGGCAGAGCTGTGGGCGAGAAGATGAGACTGTGGGTCTTCTCCTCTGCCTGGTGACAGCTCCCATGGGTGAGTGTCCTAGAGGGTCAGGGTCTAGGGGATGTGGTGAGTGCAAGGACTGACAGTGATTGATTTCCCCTTGTCCCAGGTGTCCTGTCCCAGGTGCAGGTGCAGGAGTCAGGCCCAGAACTGGTGGTCCCTTCCCAGGTCCTCTCCCTCATCTGCTCTGTCTCTGGCTACTCCATCTCCCTCTGGCTACTGATGGGGATAGATCTGCCAGCCCCCAGGGAAGGGTATGCTCTGGTTGGGGTACATATGTGCTAGTGGAAACACCTACTACAGCCCGTTCCTCAAGAGCAGCATCTCCATCACCAGAGACACGAGCCAGAGACAGTTCTCCCTGCCGCTGCACTCTGTGACCAGCAAGGACACAACTATGTATTACTGTGAGAGCCGCACAGTGAGGGGAAATAATGGTCAGCCCCAACACAAACCTCCCTGCTGGAAGATAGGAGTGTGCATTGCAGGGGGACCATGGCCAGCAGGGGGCCACTAAGGGCCCACACTGGAAGAAACACTCAGAGCAGCAGCAGCTGAAGGATGACTCACCTCCTGCCTCCTTGTAAGGTCTCTCAGGAAAGTTTCTAGGTTTTTGACTCTGGTCTTCCATTGCAGTCTTCTAATTTGACAAGACACATATAATTGACAGAATGGCATCAAAAAAAGAGTGAAACTTAGGGATCAAAGGCAAACAAGTCTTTTAATTATTGACTTTCACACATCTCTTTGTTACTGGTTAAGACCATTCATGGGAACTCACAGTTCCAGAAGGCTGAAGCAAAACGTTGGAAATGGGAATCTCTTGATGGACAGTTCCACAATGAAATTGACCACATCATCTTCAATCGACGCTTTTGTCTGACCGATGTTGCTGTCGTCCCCAAATTCCAAACAGGATCTGACCACCATCTCCTTCATGCAAAATTCTACTTCCCGCAATGGGGAGGAAAGGCTGCAAAGTTTAAGAAGAGAACTCCCAGAACGACCACCAACTGGGAACTCTTTGACACCATTGCAGCAACAAGGGAAGATACCACCATTGATGACATAGATGAAGAATACAACCAACTGGTTAAGCACCTCCATGATTGTGCGAAGAATGCCGAGAGAGAGAAAGACACAAAAGGACACCTGTCTTCTGAAACTCTTGAGCTCATTCACCAACGTGGAAAGGAGCAAGCCTCAGGAGACCCAATGCTAACGTCCAAGCTTGCTAAACGGTGCAGAGAAGCGATAAAAGAAGACCTCAAAGACAGAAGAGCAGAAACACTGGAAGATGCAGCAGAAGCCGGGAAAAGCATTCGCACTGCCCGCCTGTCCTTCACCAACTATAAGACCAAGATGACTGCCATCCGATGCCCTGATGGATCTATCACATCTTCCAGAAAGGCAATGGAGAAGATTATCCATGACTCCTACTCAAATCTCTTTGATAGCCACATCCACCTGCCCACATACCAAATTCCACAGGATGGATATGTCATTCCCAACATTCTCCTTTCTGAAATCCGACATGCCATTTGGTCGGTAAAGAAGGGAATAGCACCAGGCCCATACAAAGTCAGACTCGAACACCTGAAGAATCTGTTGCCGGTACTCATCAATACACTAGCTCAGCTCTTCACACGCTACCTATCCGAATGCAAGGTACCCTCGCAATGGAAAACCAGCAGGACAGTTCTACTGTTCAAGAAGGGAGACATTCACGACATCGGCAACTATCGCCCCATCTGCCTGTTGTCTGTCATCTACAAGCTGTTTACACGAGTCATCCTGAACAGGATTGGCAGAACACTAGATGAAGGACAACCATGCAAACAAGCTGGCTTCCAGAAAGGATTCAGCAAAATCGACCATATCCACACAGTAACCAAGCTCATTGAGGTTTGTAGGGAGTACAAGATGCCGCTCTGTCTCACGTTCATTGATTTACATAAAGCCTTTGATTCTGTGGAGACTGAAGCAGTCATCGAAGCCCTAGCCAAACAGGGTGTTCAAACCCAATACATCAAGATCCTTCATGAGCTGTATTACGGATTCACTACCAGTATCTCACCATTCTACAAAGAAGTGATCATTGATGTCAAAAGAGGGGTTTCACAGGGTGATACCATTTCACCAAAACTCTTCAGCACCACCTTCGAGAACATCATGCAACAACTAGAATGGGAAGGAATGGGAGTGAAGATAGATGGTCGGCAACTACAGCACCTCAGCTTCACTGATGACATCATTCTAATAACACCAAACATTAGTCAAGTGACACAAATGCTGGCTGACTTCGATCGAGAATGTGGAAAGATATATCTACAGCTGAATCTGAAGTAAACTATGTTCATGAAAAATGAACTAGTTCCTGAGGCCCCATTCACTCTCAATGGAACAAATATCTCTGAATGCAGCAGTTATGTGTACCTAGGTCGAGAAGTCAACATGATGAATGACCTAAAACCTGAGCTGCACAGGAGGAAGAGAACAGCATGGAATGTCTTCAAAGTCATCGAAGAAATAGCTAAAAGGACAAAGTACCTCCGGCTATGGACACGTCTCTTCGACTCCACCTTTCTCCCTGCATTAACATACGCCTCAGAGACCAGAGACCTGGGCCCTACAAAAGCAGGATGAGAATGCTATTCGGTTCTCCCAGAGAGGAATACCATGCCTCACTCAAGTGAGAGAAAGAATCCGGTGTTCTGACCTCCATCGCTATTCCAGAATCAGGGACACTGTCTCGTTTGCCAAGGCATCGAAAATCAGATGGACTGGACATGTAATGCGATTTGGAGACAACCGCTGGACTAGAGCCGTTAGTGACTGGATCCCACGGGATGTCAAAAGATCACGTGGCTGCCCATCTACAAGATGGCCAGACTTCCTTGTCAAGACCCTGAAGTAACGGTCTGAGGCTCTTCATATTCCTGAATCAACCAGATGCCATTGGGCTACATTGGCACGTGATAGGGTCCAATGGAAATGTTACTGGCGCCTGCTCGAGCAAATCGATGAATAATGGGATTCAAGTGATCAAGTGATCAAGTGAACACGTTTCTTTGTTTTACAGGATGGGTTCGTCTACAATATTTCCTTCATAAAGCCCAAAGGACGTCACTTCTGTTGTCTGACTCCACACCACAACAGACGATGAGCCCATTGCCCATCCCGCAGAGGGTTTAGTGGGTGCTGTCCATTCAGGGGATGTGCATGGACAGCAGCATCCGGTGCATCCACAGGGACTCAGGGAGTGATGTTCCATTAGGAGTGTGGACCCAGTTACCATGCTTCAATGTATGGCGGATTTCCCACAGATACTCTCACCTACACACAAGCTACCCCCAGGAACCTCACTGTGCAGGAGCAGATATCCCTTAATGACCCAAAGAAGAGGCTCAAACCCAGTCAGGTCACCAAAACCTGACCATGGGTAAGAGTCACTGCCCGAATCTCCTATGAACAGTTTATCCTTGTGTGGGTTGTGGTGATTCAGCCTAAGATACCTGCTGTCTCAGGTCTCTGTTGCCTCACTGGTATAGGCTAAGAGGCAGACACAACCTCCTGCATGCACCATCCCATGCTCAGCTGTGCCCCAGAGCAGAGGAGCTGGAGATGGTAGCAGGGGTGGGCAGCAGCACTGTGGACATAGGGAAACAAGTGCTGGCCAGGACTCTCTAAATGACTTCTCACCCCTGAAGCTCCCTTTGTCAGCCCATTGCCGCCAGGTCAGGGGACAATTTGAGGTCACAGAGCTGTCACTAAATGTAACAATGTCACTAAATCTTGTAGATGGGCGGCCACGTGATCTTTTGACATCCTGTGGGGTCCAATCGGTAACGGCTCTAGTCCAGCGGTTGTCTCCAAATCACATTACAAGCCAGGTCCTGAGAGTTTCAGGACCTAAGTGACAGGGCTAGAGTGGGTTCTGCCCAGTCAGATTCGGGTGTATGAGTCGTGCTCCCTGGACTGAGACATAAGATACGTAGTCTCGGTGGGGTCCAAGGCCCCTCTGAGAGACACTGTTCCCTGGGAATGTGCAGTGACCGGCCAGTAGGGGCCACGGCAGAGACCCAATTGGTCAGGGGTCTGCTCAGTCTACAGGTCAGTCTACAGGTCTTGTCGATGAAACTGGGTCTGGATCGCCAGGTCAGTAGTTGAGCCGCTCTCAGGCTCTCAGAGTCCTGCATCTCAGGAACTCATTCTCTTGGGATATGCCAGGGTGTTTGCTTCCCTGAGACCAGCAGGGGGCCGACATGCCTCACACATGACATCGCATGCTCTGTCCTGGTGGGTGGTTCTTAGTGTGGCTGACTAGGACTCTGGGGTTCCATGCTATCTGCCCATAAAGATTTTCTGTATCTTCCAACTCAAGATCCTCATCTATTTGCAAGTGCAGAATGCTCTGAGCCATACCCAGGGTCACATTCACAGGGTCATGGACAGTGCCCATCACCCATTAGGGAGCATCACTCAGCCCACAGCAGCTGCCTGCCCCCAATCCATGCTCTGGTCTGAGAGGGAACGTTGAGAACCTGACAGAGGGAGTCTCTCCTCTCAGCAAATTGCTTTGCCCCTACTCGAGTCATTGCCACAGGACCTCGCCCTTCCCAAAGCATATCTTAGAGACCTGTTGGGGATCGGTTGGGGTCCCAGAGATGTCAGGGATTGAGTCCCTTTTTACCTCAAGGTCTGGTGACAGACAAACCACGAGTTCAGCACAGTTCCAAAAGGCTTTTAGTTATCACCAATAAGTTGACAAACTCCGTCTCTACAATCCAAGGCAATGAGAGCTCCCAAACCTATGGCTGATGAACAATTTCTCTGACCATGTGCTCAGGCTAAGATCTCCCACCAAGATGGATGCTTCTTTTCCAAAATGCAGGTTTTTTTATCTCCAAAGTTGGCAAAAGCCCAAGGCCAGCCCAAGAAGGGAAGGTCTTTGCAAAGACAAAAAAATTAGCACTCACGTGCAGCTCTCCAGGTAACACACCTTGCCCAGGTCTTATCAAATGCTAATTGACATGGTCAAGTACTGTGGAGAGGGGGTTGGTACAGGAAACACACCTAAGAGCAAAAGCAGGGTTTATATACATACGGGGACAATATCATAATTTCAGACCAATGAATTTCATGCAACTATATGGCTATCTCCAAATGTCCATGAGGTCCATGTTAATTCTGTCCTACTCCAAGGCAGTCTGAGTGATCTGCCCTGTTTTACTGAAAGGGTGATTCTCACCTGCTTGAGGTGAGCCAACATGTCCCCTCCTTTAATCTTAGCAGAGCTGACTCTAATATGGGAGACCAGACCTCAGCCAGGCTTCTCCTGGTAAATGTCTAGTCCTACAAAGAGGACCCATGGGGGATAAGAGGAAGAATGACCAAACTAGGTAGCATTGGATTTATAATAGAAATTATAAAAATATCCCAAGAGTTATTAAAATCAAACTGCCTATCCGTTCCTGCCCCCAATCTCCTATTGTGATTTTCACAAGAGTTTTAAGGCAGTGCATATGGTTTTAAGCTGCAAGATAAAGGGCCTTCTCTAGTGGCACCCGCCAACAGACACCAAGGGAAAAGCCAGCTCCTGTTACCTCAGAATGTTATTCCCATGTTGATCCTGAACAAACCTTCTGCACTGCCTGAACTCTTCCGTCCATCCTCTGTCTGGGATGATTGACTGACCTGAGGGGCAGGTGGTGCTGATGGAGATTCTCTCCAGTCCCCAGGAACCCAGCACCTTCCTGCTCCTTGGGGAGGTACAGGGAAGTACCTCAGGGCCACATTCTGAGGGGCTAAGGAATCTCCACAGACGCATCACATCTCTTCCCTGAGAAGCAGGAACTCTTCCTTTCTTCAACGTTTCAGAGGAAACTCTGGTGAAACAGTGACCCCTCCCAGACGCAGGCCACTTTCTTTATGATCTAGCTGCTATATTTTCCAAATATGTTTTCTGCTCTTTCACTGAAATTAAATATGTTTAATTTTCTTGTGATTGTCTATGAGTCCAACATCTTGTCTGTTTGTATTAAAATTAATTTTGTCCCTTCCAAGTACACAGTCTCACATACTAATGACTTTAAAATACACCCTTACCTGTTGGAAATAATCTCCCCTCACTTTTAACATGGAACAATTAGTATGGATTCAGCTGTATCCTCTTCTGCAAACAAAGTCAGGAAGTTGGTAACTCAGAGACTGGTATTTCTGAGTTTCTGCTTTGAGCAGCCTGTGGTGGGCTAAGATAACGGTCACTACCTGTTTCTCTAACTTCCTTGTTATTGATATGCTGTAAGAGAGAGAACAGCATTTTCTCTTCTCTCTGACTTCAAAACTAGTGTGATCTCCTTTGTAAATGCCAGGACTGGAGTCATAGAGGACCCTCCACAAATGAATAAACCAATGTATGTGTCCGTAGGTTGGTGGAGTACTCAGTGTTAATCACTGTGTGCCCCATTATACCTGGACATTTTTCCCATTGAACCTCCTGCATTCCACAGACCACAAGAGCGACTTCCAACCCAAGTCCACCATCCTGATAGAGTCTCAGAAGAACCCAGAGGAACACCCACACCTTGCTGGCAGCGATCTTCACCATCCACACTCTACAGCTCGTAAGACCTCCACCCAAGAAATTAAGCCAGTCTCCAGCCTGGCTTGTCAGAAACCCAGCCTACAAGGAACCACCATTCAGAGGAGAGTATTTCAAGCCCAGAAAAGCTTGAGCCACAGACGCAGATACACCCGGCAGAGCAGATACCAGCTTTCCCCATTGTGCAAAGGGGAAATTTACCTCCAAATTCACTGTATCACTGTATCACTGTCTTCCCGTTCATCATCGATTTGCTCAAGCTGGCACAAGTAACATCTCCATATGTCCTGTCTCATGCAAGTAGAGCCCAAGGGCACCTGCTTGCTCCAGGAACATAAAGAGCCTCAAACCATTCCATCAGGTCATGGGAATGAGCTTTATAATTGTTACTGGTATTTGGCATATCATATATATTATATATGTATATATGTCATTCCACATATTTTCACATCAGTGTATTAGAATAAATCTACAGAAGGGAGGCAGAAAGATAGTTCAACAGGCAGCTGTTGAGTATGCTTTGCATGCGGGAGGTAGAGGTTAGGTCCCTGGTGCCAACACGGGCACCAGGGACCCAACCTATACCTCCTGCATGCAAAGCACTCCAACAGCTGCCTGTTGAACTATCTTTCTGCCTCCCCTTCTGTAGATTTATTCTAATACACTGATGTGAAAATATGTGGAATGACATATATACATATATAATATATATGATTAATATTTAGTTTATTATTAAGGTCTAATTCTGAGAAGAAAAGCAGAGGGCCCACAGACATAGTTCAGGGTTTAAGACACCTGTCTTGCATGTGGTCAGCCCCAGTTCACTCCTCACATATGATCACTCCTGAACACTACCAGTTAAAGCACTACCCCTGAGATTTAGAAAATTGAAAACAAAAAAGACTCTATAAACATATCAAGGCTAATTAAGAAATAAATAAACAAAATAGAACAAGCATGCTGTATCCCTTTACATAGCTGTGACAGTGGCATGCTTGACCACTCAGATGTAACGTGGATGGAAAGTGTACTATGTGAGGTTTGGGAGGGATTCTAGAAAGAAAATACAGCATGAAAAATGAAGAAAGCATGTTAGAACACAGCTATTATAATGGGTATCACAGATGAGGTATAATTACGGAAACTCATGAAAGGAGGAGGTTATGTACAGTTCAGAGGGGTGATAAAGATAATAATAAAGGTAATAATAGTAGTCTATTAGTAGCAAGCTGCCTGTGTCTTATTTGATATGCCAAATACCAGTAACAATTATAATAGGTCATTTCCATGACCTAATAAATGGTTTGAGGCTCTTTATGTTCCTGGAAATATTACTGGCGCCGCTCAAGCAAATCAATGAATAACAGGATTCAAGTGATCAAGTGATCAAGTGATGTTCCTGGAGCAAGAAGATGCCCTTGGGCTCCACTAGCAAGAGACAGGACATATGGAGATATTACTGGTGCCCGCTGGAGCAAATAGATGATGAATGGGAAGATAATGATAATAGTCATAGTGATTGGGGCCGGAGCGATAGCCCAGCGGGTAGGGCGTTTGCCTTGCATGTGGCCGGCCTATGCTGGCCCGGGTTCAATCCCCGGCATCCCATATGGTCCCCTGAGCACAGCCTGGAGTAATTCCTGAATTCCTGAGCAAAGAGCAAGGAGTAACCCCTGAGCATCACCGGGTGTGACCCAAAAAGCAAAAAAAAAAAAAAAGTCAAAGTGATAGTGAATAATAGTAGTAGTTCAAGGGAGGTTACAGCAAGAATTTCCCATGTCTTTATTATCCCTCACTTACTACTTACTTACTGTACTTTTTGATGGCAGTTTTTGAAAGGAAGTTCAAATTGGTATTTCTGTTGAGTGTTATGGATAACAGCACTTTAGGACCAATTGAACAAGATTTTTCTACTAAAATGCCCCATACTTGTTGACATCTAAAGTGACCTCACCTGGATTCTCTGAACATGCTGTGCCTTAGGGTTGTGTGGGTGTGGCTTAATGTTAGCTCACTGAATACCTCACAGAGATTCAATCTACTAACCCTTTTTTAAGAGCAAAGTCAGTTCCCTTGAAAGCATTAAATATGACTTTCCTTCCAGACTTGCTGTGATACATATTTCTAGATATAAATCAGATATTTCACCAATTACATATCATATATTATGTATTATAGTGTAGTATAGTATAGTATAGTATAGTGTAGTGTAGTGTAGTGTAGTGTTGTATAGTGTAGTGTAGTGTAGTATAGTATAATATAGTATAGTATAGTATAGTACAGTACAGTACAGTACAGTATAGTACAGTATAGTATAGCACAGCACAGTACAGTACAGTACAGTAGAGTACAGTACAGTAAAGTACAGTACATTATATCAGACATGGGGCAGAGCTGCTATTGGCTCTCCCTGTGCCCAGCCGCTCACGAGGCACCCGGGAGGGATGGTGAATTCTAGTCCTGGCCCACCACCACAGCAGAGCATCGCAACAAGCCAGACAACCCCCCACTCCATGAGGGCCTCCATTTTCCACATTCTGACTTCCCCCTCATCAGAACTCCACCCAGCAGACCAGTCTATCACAGCCCGGCTCACGTGGCCACTTGAGGCCTCACGGTTCATCAAAAAATGCTGGATTTAGAGATGACTACAAGAGTATGCTACCTGCAGGGCAGAGCCTGGCAAGCTACCTCCAAATTACCATGAATATTCTACCCACCCCTCTGAGAGAGCCCCACAAGGTAATGAGAGTATAGTGTCCGCATGGCAGAGCCTGGCAAGCTGTCTGATGCATATTCAATATGCCAAAACCAGTAACAAAAATGTTTATTTTCCTGACCCTGAAAGAGCCCTTAATACGGCAGCAGTAAGAAAGGTGAACAATCAATGCCTGATAAAATTTCACGGCCAACCTAGGCTGCCAAAAGGAAGAAGGACTAAAATGACTGTCTGTATTTTCAATGCACGTATGCTGGCATCGGAAGCATATATCAAGGATCTGATGGTGCAAGTGCAAAAGATCAAGTACGACATCATTGGTCTGACTGAAACAAGAGGTGTCAGTCGCATCATGCTGTATTTGACACCACAGAAGAATTGTTCCTTGGAACATGCAACGAAAGAGGAGGTGTCTGTGGCATTGGTGTCCTTGTCAACACAAACATGGCTGTCAACATTGATTCCTTTGAATACCTAACAAACCAGATAGGACGAATACACTTGAAGAGATGTGGCCCACTGCCAGCAGTTTCTATCTTCGTTGTCTATGCAGCAACATCCATATACAAGGAAGATGAAATTGAGAAATTCTATATGGAACTGGAGGAGTTCTATAAAAAAAGATCACACCGTCTACAAGATCATAGTCCGTGATTTTAATGCCAAGATAGGACCGAGAAGATCTGCTGAAGAACTCCACATTGGGACCTATGGCCTAGAATGGAACGAACAGGGTGAGAGACTATCTGAATTTGTCATGTCCACCAAGACCATTCATGGGAACTCACAGTTCCAGAAGGCTGAAGCGAAACGTTGGAAATGGGAATCTCCTGGTGGACATTTCCATAATGAAATTGACCACATCATCTTCAATCGAAGGTTTTGCCTGACAAATGTCGCTGTCATCCCAAAATTCCAAACAGGATCAGACCACCGTCTCCTTCGTGCCAAATTCTATTTCATGCAATGGGGAGAAAAAGGCTGGAAAATTTAAGAAGAGAACTCCCAGAATGACCACCAACTGGGAACTCTTTAGCACCATTGAAATGGACATTTTGAACTCTCACACCGGCCTGTCTCCACCTCAGGTATTCTCCCTGGGGTGTGCGGCTGGCTGTGTGGGCACCTGAGGCTGTGGTAGAGCCCCAGGCCTCAGCAGAAGGTGGGACTATAACCCCCAGAAGTCCGAGCAGAAGTGGAAGTAAACGGACATTTTGAACTCTCACACCAGCTTTCTCCGTCTCAGATGTTCTCCCGGGGTGTGCGGCTAGCCGGGCAGGCACGTGGGGTCGTGGTAGAGTGCCAGGCCTCTGCAGAAGATGGAACTACAACCCCCAGAAGTCCGAGCGGAAACAGAAGTAAATGGACATTTTGTTTTTTTTTTGTTTTTTTTTTAATTTTTTATTATACCACAGTGAAACATACAATTACAAAGGTGATCATAATTGGTTCTTGGTAATACAGTATACCAGCACCCATCCCTCCACCAGTGCCCCATTTCCACCACCAATGTACCCCACCCCCTCCTGCCCACCCCCATGCTGCCTTAATAGCAGGTACCCCAGTTTCCTCTCTTTCTCTCTCTGTCTCTCTCTCTGTCTCTTCATCTCTCTGCCTCTTCTTTTACACATTGTGGCTAGCCCTGCAGATATTTAGAGTTTATCACTTAAGTCTCTTTGTGTATATTCAATGGTGAGTCTTAATCTGCCATTACCTAAATGGACATTTTGAACTCTCACACCAGCCTGTCTCCACCTCAGGTATTCTACCTGGGGTGTGTGGCTGGCCGAGCAGGCGGCGCTCACGCGGCTGCTTATTAATATAAAAACTAGGAAATACAACACCAACGGAATGTAATACCCTCAAGAAAAAAGAAACAGTACACTAGAGAAATATATCCCTGAACACCGCAACACCATGGGGAAACAACACAGATCCCCAGTTCGAAGAACAGATGAAGGAATCAACCCTGAAGACTCAAAAAAGAATGCAGATGTGCATGACCTCTCTGACAATGAATTTAGAGAAGAAATTTGTAGGATGTTTAAGGAGCTCAATGAAAAAAATGGAGCAGATGTCCAATAAAATACAGGAGAACATAAACGAAGCAGTTGAAAGGGCAGTCAATAAATTACTGCAGGAAATGAGAGCAGAAATGAGAACCATGCAAATAAAAATATCATCGCTACAAACTCAGTAGATGAAATGAAAAACATAATAGGGGCTCTCAATAGTAGGATGATGGCAGCAGAAGAGAGAATCAGTGAGACTGAAGATGAATTGCAGAAAGCACTCAGAGAACTACATAAGATGGAAAAAGACTGGAAAATGGATCAGAAATGGAACATAGAACAATGGCATGAAGCCAGGCAGAACAACATAAGAATCATCAGCGTCCCAGAGGGATAGGAAAGTAACCCCAAGGAAATTATAACAGTTAAAAACATCCTGACTGAAAAGTTCCCCTAGTTAAAGGATGAAGGCATCCAGATCCAAGAAGCCAGATGAATACCAGCAAGAACAGACCCAAACAGAAAGACCCCAAGACACATCCTATGCAAATTAATGGATGCCATAGACAGAGACAGAATTCTTCAGGCAGCAAGATCAAAGAAGGAAATCGTATACAAAGGAGCATCCATTCGACTTTCAACAGACTTCTCAGAAGACACCCTCCAAGCCCGAAGGCAGGGTGGGATATAGTAAGAAAACTCAATGAAATGAAGGCCTCAGCAAGAATTCTTTATCCAGCTAAACTCTCACTCAGATTTGAAGGACAGTTATGCAATGTCTTGGATAAACAACAGCTTAGGAACTTTGTAAAATCAAAACCAACCTTAAAAGAAGGACTGAAAGATCTACTCTAAGACAAGACATAACCCAAAATAAGAACCAACCTATACAGAAAGATGGCACAAAATCCCATGACAATAATCTCTCTCAATGTCAATGGTCTAAATGCACCAGTTAAGAGACAGAGTGGCGGGGCCGGAGCGATAGCCCAGCGGGTAGGGCATTTGCCTTGCACGGCGGCCGCCCTTGCCGGCCCGGGTTCGAATCCCGGCATCCCATATGGTCCCCCGAGTACCGCCAGGAGTCATTCCTGAGTGCAGAGCCAGGAGTAACCCCTGAGCGTCACCGGGTGTGGACACAAAAAGCAAAAAAAAAAAAAAAAAAAAGAGACAGAGTGGCAAAATAGATCAAAAAATTGAATCCAACATTCTGCTGCCTTCAAGAAACACACCTGAACAATCGGAGCAAAGCAGGCTCAAAATAAAAGGCTGGAAAACAATCCTTCACTCAAACAACCCATCCAAAAAGGCTGAGGTAGACTTACTGGTATCCAACAACATAGATTTCAGGCTGAAGAAGGTCAGAAGGGACAGTGAAAGTGCTTCTTAATAGCCAAGGGATGCATATATCAGGAAGAAATCACGCTATTAAACATATATGCACCCAACGAGGGGCCAGCAAAATACCTAAAACAACTACTAATAGACTTCAAAGAAGACATTGACAGCAACACAATTGTAGTTGGAGATTTCAACACTGCTCTATCAACTTTGGATAGATCTACAAGATTGAAACTTACCAAGCAAATACTGGCCCTAAAAGAAGAGATGGAAGAAAAAAGGCTGGTAGACATACACAGGGCATTTCATCCCCAAAAAAGCTGAATACACTTTCTTCTCCAGTGCACATGGAACATACTCGAAAACAGATCACATGCTGAGCCATAAATCATACCTCCATAAAATCAAGAAGATAGAAATTGTGCCAACTATTTTTTCAGACCATGATGCACTGAAAATAGAAGTTAATTGTACACAAAAACGGAGACCAATACCAAGTACATGGAAACTAAAAACTAGACAGCTCACTGCTGAACAACCAGCAAGTCATAAAAGAAATCAAAGAGGAAATCCAAAGATTCCTGGAAACAAATGAGGCTGAAGACACGATTTACCAGAACTTGTGGGATACAGCAAAAGCAGTGTTAAGAAGCACGTTCATAGCTCTTAAAGCATTCATCAGAAAAGAAGAAAAGGCCATCAAAAACAGTCTGACTTCACAGCTTAACATCTTAGAGAGTGATCAACAAAAGGAGCCCAACCCAAGCAAAAAGAAAAATAATAAAACTTAGAGCAGAAATCAATGAGATGGAATGTCAAAAAACAATCCAGAAGATCAACGAAACCAAAAGCTGGTTCTTTGAAAAAAAATAAACAAGATTGACAAACCATTTGCAAGACTTGTAAGAAAAGAAAAAGAGAGAACCCAAATAAATAGAATCAGAAATGAAAACGGGGACATCACAACAGAAACCACAGAAATTCAAAAGATCATCAGAGATTACTATGAGAGCCTGTACGCCTACAAAACAAGAGAACCTAGAAGAAATGGACAAATTCCTGAATTCCTATAGCCTCCCAAGTCTGCAACAAGAAGATTTGGAATACCTCAACAAACCTATCTCCATCGAGGAAATAGAATCGGTAATCAAAAGTCTCCCCAAACACAAAAGCCCAGGTCCACCAGTGAATTCTACAAATCCTTTAAAGAGGACCTACTCCCAATTCTTTTTAAGATCTTCCGGCAAATTGAAGAAACACAAACACTCCCAAATAGCTTTTTACGAGGCACATATCACCCTGATAACCCAAAGCTGACAGAGATGTCACAAAAAAAAAAACTACAGACCAATCTCCCTGATGAATACAGATGCGAAGATCTTCAACAAAATACTAGCAAATAGAATCCAAAGAGTCATCAAAAAGATTATACACCACGAACAAGTGGGATTCATCCCGGGAATGCAAGGATGGTTCAACATCCGCAAGTCAATCAACATAATACATCATATCAACAAAAAGAATATTAAAACCATATGATCATATCAATAGATGCAGAGAAGGCATTTGACAAGATTCAACACCCGTTCATGATAAAAGCTCTCCATAAAATGGGGATTGAAGGAACCTTCTTCAAGATAATCCAGGCCGTCTACTACAAGCCCACAGAGAGCATCATTCTCAATGGGGAAAAACTGAAAGCCTTCCCCTTAAGATCAGGGACAAGACAAGGCTGCCCACTCTCACCACTTCTATTCAATATTGTACTGGAAGTACTTGCAATAGCAATCCGGGAAGAAAAAAGACATTAAGGGCATCTGGATAGGAAGGGAAGAAGCCAAGTTAACACTATTTGCAAATGACATTATACCTGGAAAACCCAAAACTTTCTACCAAGAGGCTCCTAGAAATAATACATTCCTATAGTAGAGTGGCAGGGTACAAAATCAATACCCAAAAGTCAATGACCTTCCTATATGCAAACAGGAAAGGAGAAGAAAGGGACATTAAAGAAACTATCCCGTTCACAATGTGCCGCAGAAAATCAAATGCCTAGGAATCATTTTTACAAAGAATGTAAAGGATCTCTACAAAGAAAACTACAAAACGTTACTTCAGGAAATAAAAGAAGACCTGAGGAAATGGAGATACATTCCCTGCTTATGGATTGGAAGGATTAACATTATCAAAATGGTAATACTCCCTAGAGTTTTATACAGATTCAATGCTGTCCCTATAAAGATACCCATGATGTTCTTCAAGGAAATTCAACAAACACTCCTGAAATTTGTATGGAATAATAAATCCCCACAAATAGCTAAAGCAATCCTTGGGAAAAAGAAGATGGGAGGTATCACTTTCCCCAACCTCAAGCTCTACTACAGAGCAGTTGTCATTAAGACAGTGTGGTATTGGTATAGAGACAGACCTGTAGACCTATGGAATAGAACTGAACATCCTGAAACACACTCTCAAATATACAACCACTTAATCTTCTATAAAGGAGCAAAAAATATTAAGTGGAGCAAAGAAAGCCTCTTCAACAAATGTTGCTGGGAAAACTGGGCAGCTACGTGTAAAAAATAAACTTAGACCTCCTTCTAATGCCATGCACAAAAGTCAGATCAAAATGGATTATAGATCTCAACATGAGATATGACTCTATAAGGTACATCGAAGAAAACATAGGAGAAATGCTCTACGACATCGAAACTAAAAGTATCTTTAAAGACGACACACCACTGACCAAGCAAATGGAAGCAAAAATAGACAAATGGGTTATATAAAATTGAAAAGCTTCTGCACCTCAAAAGAAACAGTGACCAAGATACAAAGACAATCCACAGAGTGGGAAAGGTTATTCACCCAATACTCATCTGACAAGGGGTTAATATTCAGGATATATCAGGCACTGGTAGCACTCCACAAGAAGAAAACAGCCAACCCCATCAAAAAATGGGGAGAAGAAATGAACAGAAGCTTCCAAAAAGAAGAAGTTCGAATGACCAAGAGGCATATGAAAAAGTGCTCTTCATCTTTAATCATCAGGGAGATGCAAATCAAAACAACAATGAGGTACCATCTCACACCACAGAGACTGGCACACATGCAAAACAGCAAGAACAACTGGTGCTGGCATGGATATGGGGAAAAAGGGACTCTGATCCACTGTTGGTGGGAGTGCCGACTGGTCCAGCCCATCCTGTGCTAGACTGATGGGGTGTCTGGAGTGGGGGCAGGTTTTTGCTCCTTTGCCTGTCCTTTGCCAAGCTCCCAGATATCAGAAAACTTTGCATATCACAACCACTGTCATCCTCATGTCTGGACTCCACAACTGGACACAGCCCGACCCAAGAGAGAAGTCAAGTTCAAGACCAGGGATGCGGGACTCAGCGACTATGCCAACCCAGGCTTTTCTAGGGAGCCTGGACTCAGGCCACCTCCCCCATGTTCACTCTCTCCACAAAGGCCTGGCAATCCCACCCAGAACTGCTGCAGGGGATTTTTGCTGGACACCAGGTCTTTAGGTGCAGGAGAAGTCTCTGCCTGACCAATCTGTGCTAGACAGATGAGGTGTCTTGGAGTGGGGGCAGGTTTTTGCTCCTTGGCCTGTCCTCTGCCAGGTTCCCAGAAGTCAGAAAACCTTGAGCAACACAACCACAGTTATCATTCAGTCTGGACTCCCAGCTGGACACAACTCTGTCCTCATGACACATTGGCTTCATCTCAAAATCCGGTATACCACAACATGTGAGAGTATAGGCTAAGTAAGTCAGAAAAGGGAACTGTTTGCTGATAATCATTGAAAATGATGCCATCCTAGAACTGTGCTTTGACTATAGTAAAAAGAAGCACATGATAAATTCAAAATGTATTTATTACAATCCACAACGTGTAAGAAAGGGAAGTGAGTTAGAGAGAGAGGGGGAGAGAAGAAAAGAGATAAAGGAGGAGATAAAGAACCTGCCTTGGAGGCAGGATCAGGGATGGGGGGGAGAAAGTGTGGACATTGGTGGTGGGAAATGGGCATGGGTGGAGGGATGGGTGCTGGAACTCTATATGACTGAAACTCAAACATGAACATCTTGTAATTTTATATTTCACAGTGGTATAATAAAATATTTCTTAAAAAATAAAATACTGCCTCAGTGAGAGAGAAAACTGAAAATTGCCTGCCATCGACGCAGGCTAGGGGGGGCGCGAATTCATGGGACATGGTGGAGGGAAATTGGCACTGGTGGATGGATGGGTTCCTGAAACACTCTATGACTGAAACCCAAATATGAGCACTTTTGTATAACTGATATCACACATTGGTATAATAAAAATAGATAAATAATAAAACAAGGGGATAGACAATATTTAAAGAATTCTGTAATAATACATTAAGAAACTGATATTACCACATGGCTGTGGTAAAGGATAGAATGAAGAAGTGAATGATAGGTGGCATAGGGAAATGGTGGATTCTTGGGGGAACATTGAGGGGCAGATGGGCGCAAACCAGTGCCATGATGCTGACGCCATGTCCCATGTTACACAAACCATAACATAAAGAAATGTGGCGTCTGCAGGAGCACCTGAAGTCAGGGTGCTGTGCTCCACAGCTCTCCTAGACTGACGCATCTCATAGGAACAGGAGTTGTGAGGGGACAATGCTGGGACCCCAGGCAAGATCCTCCCTGCAGGGCAGATCTGGGCAGCAGGGGGTGCTAAGGGACACAGTACAGGCTGCAGCCAGGAGCAGGTGCAGAGGGCAGAGTCCCCACCCTCACCCCACCCCACACTCTCTCTATTGGAACAACATGTTCTCAATGATTCATTACAGGCTTTTAATGTCCAGACCAATCTCCGACCACTGTCACTTTCTCTCCACCTTTGTCTCCATCCTCAAGCACCTCTCAGGCTTCCCCATAGCCGACCCAATAATTAATTTTTATGTTGCTTTACCACTGTGTGGATAATGAAATGGTCAAGAAATATTTCCCGGAAGGAAATTTGTGAAACATGTTGTTTCTTACCATGGGGACACTAAGGTCTTGTCTGAGGGTTTCTGAGATGTCGGAGTTTAGCCTCTGGCAGACAGGCTGAGGGTGTTTACCCCAAGTCTTCGAGTTTCTGTTTTCAAAGAAAATCACCTGAAACAGGCATCCAGGAAGAAGATTGTGCATGGTTTGGATACTTCTTTCAAAATACTTTATTTCTTGGAGAGGTTGAAAAAGATTACTTGGTAATATTTTTAACAATTTTAAACAATTTATTTAACAATTTTAAATACATGGTTTCTAGTATCTGTAGAAATATCAAGAGCTAGAAGCCATAACAGAAATTTGACTTATTTTTCAAAATTAATGAGAACTTTAAACAAACTGATTCCAAAATACCTCACATCAACCCCCAGAAAAGTGCAGGGATCTGAACATTCAGAGGGTCTCTATGAGGAGTGCGTCCTGTCAGCCCCGTCTCTCGGTGGAGAAACTGTTTGCTCAGTATCCAAGGCCACTGAATAGTCTCATATCCTCAAACAATAAATACTCAGGCACTTGACAATGAAACTCTGCTTCTACTTGGCTTGGGCCAAGTCTACAGCTAAAAATTTTTTCTTCCTAATGAATATACAAATATATTGAAGTCTACTGAATTAAAACAGGCATATCTGTACCAGAGAACATCTCACAACTGAAGACACTTTCCTAAAGTAGCTGTGAGAGCACAGCCCCCACCATGGACTGGACGTGGAAAATCCTCTTCATGTTCGCAATGGCAGCAGGTAAGGGTCCCAGTCCCAGTGCTAAGTAGGGAGCCAGGGGAGTCTATCCACTCCTGTCTGCTGTCCACAGGTGTGCACTCACAGGTGCAGCTGGTGCAGTCAGGGGTTGAGGTGAGGGAAACCTGGGACATCAGTGAAGATCTGCAAGGCATACGAATATAACTTTAACAGCTACTGGATGAACTGGGTGCGACAGACCCATGGACTAGGGCTTGAGTGGATGAAAATGATATACCCTGTTTATGGTGACACAAGATACACTCAGAAGTTCCAGGGCAGAGTCACCATCACTTCAGACAAGTCCAAGACCACAGCCTACATGGAACTGAGCAATCTGAGAACTGAGTACTTGGTCGTATTACTGTGTGAGAAACACAGTGTGAGAACCACACCCTGAGTGTGTCAGAAACCTGAGGAGAGGCAGCTGTGCCGGGTGAGGAGATGACAGGGATACTGACCCTCCTGAATGCCTCCTCAGAGAGTATCATGGTCTGAGATGCAGGACGGGGCTCACAGGGTCAAGGTTCATTTGCTGGAAAGGCTCACTGTTTCTCTTCGACTTTCTGCACAGCCAAGAGAAAGATGTTTCTCTTTTTTTTTAAGCTGTTACTTTTATTTTATTTATTTTTTTAAGTATTTTATTATACCACCGTGAGATATACAAATAAAAAGATATACAATTAAAAAGTTCATGTTTGGGTTTTGGTCATACAGTGTTTCAGCACCCGTCCCTCCACCAGTGCCCATCTCCCACCACCAACATCCCCGGTTCCCTCCCCTTCCCCAGCCCTGCTCCATGGCAGGTTCTTTATTTCTTTCCCTTTCTCTCTCTTTCTCTTTTCCTTCCCTTCCAGACTATGGATTACAGAACATACATTAAAAGGTTGTCATGTGTATCCTTTTGCCTCTATTTAATGCTCAGTTCTAGGTTGGCATTAGTACCCTCGACTATTATTAGCACCCTGTTCCATTTTCTGTCTTACCTAAACTCTGACTCCCACACGTTTGTGATAATTTCCACCTTTGACAAGACCTCCTGATATGTTTCACTTGACCTTGGATATTGGTATCATAATATGTACATATATATTTATGCCATGCAAATAAATGCAGTCATTCTGTATCTATCTCTCTCCTTCTGGCTAATTTCGCTCAACATAATCTTCTCCATGTCCATCCATTTATAGGCAAATTTTATAACTTCATTTTTCCTAACAGCTGCATAGTATTCCATTGTGTAGATGTACCAAAGCTTCTTTATCCAGTCATCGATTTTCGGGCACTCTGGTTGCTTCCAGATTCTGGCTATTGTGAATAATGCTGTTAGAATGTCTGTAATCACTCACATTTTCTAGTAGGATTGTGCAGTGTAAGTTCCCAAATGGATTTGGAATAACCACATTTATATTTGGGCTGGTGTCACTGCAGGTTTGTGGACTGGAGTCCACCCATTGCTACTCCAATTTACACACTTTGTTTTAAATTCTGTGTACCAGGCAGAATGCAGGGTGCCCTCCCAATGGAAAACCAGCAGGACAGTTCTACTGTTCAAGAAGGGAGACATCCACGACATTGGCAACAATCGCCCCATCTGTCTGTTGTCTGTCATCTACAAGCTGTTCACTCGAGTATTCCTGAACAGTATGGCAGAACATTAGATGAAGGGCAACCATGTGAGCTGCTGGCTTCCAAAAAGGATTGAGTAAAATCAACCATATCCACATGGTAACCAAGCTCATTGACATTTGTATGGAGTTCAAGATGTCACACTATCTCACTTTCATTGATTTAGGAAAGCCTTTGATTCTGTGGAGACTGAAGTGGTCATCGAAGCCCTAGCCAAACAAGGCGTTCAAACCCAATACATCAAGATCCTTCATGAGCTGTATTATGGATTCACTACCAGGATCTCACCATTCTACAAAGAAGTGATGATTGATGTCAAAAGAGGGGTTTGGCAGGGTGATACTATTTCACATAAACTCTTCACCGCAAACCTCGAGAACATCATGCAATAATTAGAATGGGAAAGAATGGGAGTGAGGTTATATGGTTGCCAACTACACCACCTCCGCTTTGCTGATGACATTGTTCTAATAACACCAAATTTTAGCCAAGAGGCACAAATGCTGGCCAACTTTGACCTAAATGTGGAAAGATAGGTCTACAGCTGAATCTCAACAAAACTATGTCTATGAGAAATGAACTAGTTCCAGAGGCCCCATTCACTCTCAATGGAATAAACATCTCTGAATGCAGCAGTTATGTGTACCTAGGTTGAAAAGTCAACATGATGAATGGCCTAAAACCTGAGTTGCGCAGGAGGAAGAGAGTGGCATGGATTGCCTTCAAATGTATCGAAGATATAGCAAAAAGATAAAGAACCTCCGGCTCTGGGCACATCTCTTTGACTCCACCATTGTCCTTGCATTAACATATGCCTCAGAGGCCTGGGCCCTATGAAAGCAGGATGAGAATGTTATTTGGGTCTCCCAAAGAGGAATCAAAAGAGCTATCTTATAATATCACACCTCACTCAAGTGAGAGAAGGAATCGGAGTTCTGACCTCTCTCTCTGTTTCAGAGTCAGGGACACTGTCTCATTTGCCTAGGTTTCGAAAATCAGATGGGCTGGACATGTAATATTGAAAGGATGGCCCCTCACCCACAGAACACAAAAACAGGTACCAGGAGTAACTGATAAAATGATGGCTCAAAACAAGAGCACAACAGGAAGGGCCTTAAGCAAATAATTCCAGGGAGGGCTATAAAAAAACATTCCCGAGAAGTTGCTCTCTATATTTGGTGTGGTATGCTGAAAGACTGGGAGACTGGGCCCATGCCATGCCAAATATGGAAAGGAGTATTAGGCATGCTCAGATTGAGAGGTGATGGATACCTGGTACAAAGTGATTGGCTGCCTACGCGCAGACCTTGATGTAATATTTTAAATCTATTGGATGGTTATGCGCGGCTTTTCTGTAGCGGCGGGAATTATCTCTTAAAATATCCTCCCTGGAAGGGCTCGGGGCTCTTAGCCACTGACCGCTTGGGGTCAAGCTATGAGCCTGAGTATACTCGTTTATTAATAAAACCCTTGCTTTTGCATAGGACCCGGTCTCTCAGAGTTTTCCTTGGTAGGTGGCCAACCTGGGTAAGTGGACGTCCTTTTAAAATTGCCATCGCTAAGTCTGATTCTGAGTGCTGCCTGGCTTCTGGAGTGACTGTCTGATTGAGAGGTCGGTAGCGTGTGAACCTCGCCAACTCTCTCCCCGACTATGGTGGATAGACGTGTCCTAGAACCACAGGTCACAGCCCTGGGGGGACGCCCGGTGGTGGTGGAGATCCGGGACACCCGGACTTCTCCATCTGGCAGGAGGAAGGCACTACCACTTCCTCCCAGGTCTGGCGGGAGGAAGGTGCTGCCACTTCCTCCCAGGTCTCGCGGGAGGAGGGCGGTACCACTTCCTCCCAGGTCTGGCTTGAGGAAGGCGTTACCGCTTCCTTCCAGGTTGTTAGTGAAACTGTCAGGGTTTTACCAGGCTCAAATCAGCCCCCTAGACCCTTGCCTCTGTCGTGTCTGTGGAAAATTCATTTAGGTGTGTTGTTGTCGTTCAGTGTTCTGTCTCTTCTGACTCTCTTACTGTACCCTGAATTTCTCTCTCCTGCCTGACTGGCCATGGGGCAGACTCCTTCTACTCCTCTTTTTTCTGACCTTGGACCACTGGTCTGAAGTTTGCAAACGTGGATCCAACATCTCATTTCTAGTCCGTAAAGGAAAATGGCAGACCTTTTGTTTCAGGCAGTATAAGTAAACGCTGTTCAGACAACAGAAAATTCCAAATACAGATTGTGAGAGTGGTGAGTGTGGGGTGAGTCTGAGTGAAAGGAGGACCGGTCCGCGTGATTGAAGAGTGTGAAAGTGTATGAAGTAATCTCTGTCCTATTTGTAATTGTGACCTGTGTATGTTTGGTTATTGACATCATGCACCCCAAGGAATTACATTTCTCTCCCCTTCCCGCCTCACATAAGCCACCAGTGAGGCCCACCTACATTATTTTGGCTACTGCAGCAGAACATTGCAGTGGTTGTGAGGGAGTTCCACCAGAAGGAGGTAATCAGTGAAAATCTGCAGAGAAGGTATGTTGCTCCCTTGGAAATCTCTAGGAGGAATGGGGAGGAATGTTATAACCTGTGTGTGTGTGTGTGTGTGTGTATCAGCACCCGATAGGTCCTCCTATCAGGCGTGAGTCTGTGGCTCCACGACTGGCACCCTTAAGGTCCCACAAAGGTTACGGAGCCCGAGTGGACTGTCTGCTAGGAAGAACATATGGTCTATGGTGGCACTGACCTAGTGGTCAGCTGCAAGTCACAACTGCTGAGTCCACTATGGCTAAGTTCTTCACTGGTAGACAAGCAACTGAATGGTCTCTATAAAGAGGCACCCCTCCTTTGTCTGACTTGCGTCACCTATCACTATGGCAGAGATGGGAAGAAACCCACTAGTTAAAGATTCTAGGAGACCAAATTTCAGCAGTCCTTTTCCCTCTCTCCCCTAACTAGCGAGAGAACTGGCTAGAGCACACCTGGAGGTCAATTAAAGAGCTAAGCAGCAGCAGCAGCTAGGTGGCTGGTTTTCTCAACAAAGGCGCTTTCTTGACCCATGCTTCATGTAAAAAAAAAAAAAAAAAAAACAGGCAGGGGACAGAGGCTGGTGCAGGCTGAAAAATGCAGGGCGAGGTCCAAACTGGTGGAGCAGGGCTATTTGCCCTGGGGGACTGCCCTTCCTTTCTCAATCTCAGTTTTCTACCCTTCCAAAAGGGTCAAATCATAATTAAAGATCAATTGATTAACTGTATATGTGTGTGTGCACGTGCATGTGTGGTGGCCACCGATTGTTTGTAGTTAATTTGTCTGTATAACACAAAGTGTTAAATAAAACCAAATTCGAATCAAAAACAAATTGTTAAGCCAGGGATAGGCAATGTGTTCTAAACTGAGTGTTGAGCATAAGAAAAAAATTGGAAGTGTTCAATCTAAATCTTTTTGGTAAAAGTTAAAAGGTCTAATTGCAAAACCTTTTAAGTGTTCCTGATCCCTGAAATTCTCTCAGCTCCAGGACTTGTGTTGTTTAGAGAGGGTGGGAGCTAGAGCCAGAGTCAGCAAAGAGATAAGAACTTTGTGAGATAGTGCAGAGCTTTACTTCATAAGTATAGGTTAAATTCTAATGAGAAATTAGACTATTTTTGAAAATTAACTAAGGTACAAGGACTGTTGCAATTAAGTCAAGGAGGGTCTTGTGTTTCATGAAAAATTGGTAGTTCAAATGTTTTTTATGTTGGTACATATTTGTTTTATTTCTGCAATGGAGTAATCTCAGACCTCAGCCTGATAAATCTGGTAGAATTCCAGAGCAGCCCTTGCTGAAAAAAAAAAAGGTGAATCTCTTTAACCTTCAAGGAGCTAGGCATGTTCGTTTAAATTTAGTGGGCTCTGAATATTAAGAATTAAAATATGCAAAGTAAATAACAGCAATCAGTTTTTCTTTTTCCAGGCTTTGTTTCTAATCTGCCCAGTATGTGTTATTATTGAGATAACTTTAATACATGTGAGCTTTGCCAACAGGTATCAACCTAGTCTTTGCCTTAAAAGTCTTAGCTATTCACAAATGTGAAATCTTTACTGTTACTTGGTAGCAATCTTTTGAGTATTTATTTTAAATGTTTTCTGGATAATTTCTAATATGAAGTGAACCTTTGCTAAGCATAAATTTAAAAGAACTTTAACTGTGAGCGTGTCAGCTTCTTGAATATGTATGGAACTGGTCTAATGCTTTAAAGTAGTTTTGCTACGCTAGATGAGATAATAACTAGCAACTTGTTTCCAAATTTGGGAGATTAATCTGTATTGAACTCTGTAAAATAAGGAAGTTAATACCTTTAGGGTGTAACTATAAGGAGACTAGATAATGCATTTTAAGTAACAGAAAGATAATGGATGGAGATATCTGTGGAAAAAAAGGAAGAAAATGTAAAGGAATGTGTAAAAGGTCTGAGAATATTAGTAAATAAACTATGAAACTCTTTTATGAAGAATTGTTCTTGTACATTTTTGGTAAGATCTATGGAATAGCTATTAGACAGACAGTATGAACTCCTGTTACAGTGCTCCTAAAATTGGTAATTACGGTTTTGACATGGAATTAAATGAGTTAGGATACTGTTAAACTGCTCTATTTCAACAGGACTTTATACTTTTAAGTAGTTCCAACAGCAAATTGGTGTATTGCACTTCATTGTGAGTAAAGTGTAATATATGCTTTTCTCTCTTTACACCTTCAGTACGTTTTTGATGTTTCAAGACACGGTGTTGGTTTGCATAAACTCAAACAAAATATTTACTCTCTGTAATAGGGCCTAGCCCTCTTGCAGACAGGAAAGCCAGTATGGGACCCCAAGGCCCTCTTCCAGGGAAAACAGAAGTCAAAGGGATTGGTCTAAATGACAGAAGCATGTAGTTATCACAGGTACAGTTGCAAGTACCCTACAAAACTCAGGGAGACCCTAGAGGCAGGCCGATTGAAGACAGAACCAAAAATCATCTCTGCTGTGAGGAACGAGGAATCTGTCAATCTGTGGTGACTGACAACTGCCTGGGCCATGCAACAAGGAAGGCTGCTGCAGTAGGGAACGGCTTCAGTCCCAAAAAGGGATGTGGTCACTCTCTGCTCCACCCGGAAAAAGAGGCTCAAGGTTACCTGTAGCTCATCATGGAACCTGATCTTCCTGTTATGGCCAAGCCTAGGGTAGCCCGGACGTACAAGTAAAGACATTTTTCCCTGCTCTGCCTTAGCCAAACCCCAGGACATCTTGGTAGTAACAGGGTACCCTAAGTGGAGTATTCTCCAGTCTTGCTGTGTTTATGAAAAAGAACCAGTCAGGTTTTTTAAGTCATTTGACAAATTTAAAGTAAAGGTGGAGAGAAAACCATATTTCTATAACTTTTGTAAAGATCAGATTCTAAATCTACAGAAAGGTAAATGAATAAATGTATCCAAATAGGCTTGATTTAAAGGTAACCCCATGGCTAATCCAGGTTGCTTAAATTTGCTAATAGGCCAAGGGTTTTCAAGTTAGCATCCAAATTGGTTGGAAGTTTATTCTTAGTTCTATGAGTACACAGTCATTTGGAAATTCTAAGATTCATAAGGATTTTAAAAGCTCTTAATTCTTGAGCCATCATGGTACCAATACCTCATCTAGTAACATTAGGGAATAACAATTGTCCATGGGAAGGGACAAAAACAGGGCAGTTTAGAATAACTCAGAACTGTGTTTTATGTGTCATAAATCTTAAGGATCGACAGTTTGACTTTGTGCAAAAGTTCAGATGATCAGCGTATAGTCATCTATTAGTTCTAACACATTCAGTGAGAGGGGCAAGACTTTTATGCTGTATAAAAAAGCCAGATCTTAAATAAAAGCCAGATCTGTATAAAAAGCCAGATCTGAAATAAAAGCCAGATCTGTATAAAAGCCACATCTGAAAGCACCTTCCCCTCCCAGGAGGAGCTGTTGGCACCAGAGTCCTGGAGCCCAAGGCTGCTGCGAGAGCCATGCACACCTTATTGTTTATTATTATTATTATTATTATTATTATTATTATTATTATTATATTATTATTATAAGTATATGCTACCCATACGGCAGAGCCTGGCAAGCTACCCGTGTCGTATTTGATATGCCAAATACCAGTAACAATTTTAGACCTCATTCCCATGACCTGATAGAATGGTTTGAGGCTCTTTATGTTCCTGGATCAAGCAGGTGCCCTTGGGCTCTACTAGCATGAGACAGGACATATGGAGATGTAACTGGGGCCCGCTGGAGCCAATCGATGATGAACGGGAAGGCAGTGATAAAAAGCCAGAGAGGTGGCTTGGTGTTTCTGTGAGAAAAATCTGGTCACAAAATGTTTGCTTCAATTTGTGTTACCTTAACACTGTGTTTTCTAAAACAGCAAAGTATTCTGGCCTCACTAGGGCAAAGAGGGACTTTTTTAATCCTCCAGGGCCTAATCATTTCTAAGTGATGTTCTTAGCCTAATTGATCTGATCTTTTCTTGCAGATAATAATAACTTCAGAAAATCGATCCATTCATTGCATGAGACCCATTTGGAGATTTCACCCTTGCACAGGCAGGGTCTACAGTCCCTTTGTCAGCATGAAGCAGCTCCAGAAGATGGCCCTTCACCCATTTTCCCTTAAAAATATAAGGCAGTGAAATCTCTTAAAGAAATATGATGTGGATAGATTGACAGGAAAGTGCCCCGTGGCTGTGAAGCAACCTAGCCTAGGAAGAATGCTGCTTCAACTCAGACCACTCTGGGGTAGTGAAGGAAGCATGGAGAGGGTGGTTTGTGTCTTGGTTTGCACAGTACCCTAACTAACTACCTTGCTTTCAGCCCCTAGCCAGGCCCCTCATCATATTCCTATTGATTTTGACAATTGGGCCTTGCCTTCTTGATAGGCTACTTGCATTCATCAGAGACCGGGTGGGGGAAGTCAAGTTGTTAGTACTCAGGCAACAATATCAGGCCCTAACGAGTGAAGGTCTCTAATGGTCTCTAGGATTAGAGAACCTCCCATAAGAAAAGGGGAATGAAAGAATGGCCCCTTGCCCACAGAACACAAAACAGGTAATAGGAGTAACTGATAAAATGATGGCTCAACAAGAGCACAACAGGAAGGGCCTTAAGTAAATAATTCCAGGGAGGGCTATAAAACAAACATTCCCGAGAAGTTGCTCTCTATATTTGGTGTGGTATGCGAAAGACTGGGAGACTGGTCCCATGCCGTGCCAAATATGGAAAGGAATATTAGGCATGCTCAGATTGAGAGGTGATAGATACCTGGTACAAAGTGATTGGCTGCCTGTGCGCAGACCTTGATGTAATATTTTAAATCTATTGGATGGTTATGTGCGGGCTTTTCTGTAGCGGCGGGAATTATCTCTTAAAATATCCTCCCTGAGAGGGCTCGGGGCTCTTAGCCACTGACCACTTGGGGTCAAGCTATGAGCCCGAGTATACTCGCTTATTAATAAAATTCTGGTTTGCAGAATTTTGGGAGGAAAATTTTGGCTGCAAGTTAGGATCACATGGAAAAAGAAACAGTCATATAAATAAGTGCACAGGCCTGGACCGAATTGCTCGGGATTCATCTTATGAACAGGAAGGAAAGGTTCAATTTGTAATTGACGCTATGTATTCCATGGCTTATGCCCTACACAATATGCACAGAGATCTCTGTCCTGGATACATTGGACTTTGCCCACGAATGAGTACCATTGATGGAAAAGAGCTACTTGGTTATATTCGGGCTGTAAATTTTAATGGTATGCTGATCCAGAGACTTTACAGACATGGGGCAGAGCTGCTACTTGCTCTCCCTATGCCCAGCCACTCAAGAGGCACCTGGGAGGGATGTCAGGTTCTAGCCCTGGCCCGCCACCCCAGCAGAGCCGCACAAAAAGCCAGATGACCCCCAGTCCATCGGGCCGCCATTTTCCACATCCAGACTTCCCCTCCGTCAGAACTCCACCCAGCGACAGCCTATCACAGCCCGTCTCGCGTGGCTGGTTCATCTATAAATGCTATATTTAGAGGTGACTACAAGTGTATGCCACCTGCATGGCAAGCCTGGCAAGCTGCCCTGTTTTATTTGATATGCCAAATACCAGTAACAATTATATTAGTTCATTCCCATGACCTAATATAATAGTTTGAGGCTCTTTATGTTCCTAGAGGGAGCAGATGCCCTTGGGCTCTACTAGCATGAGACAGGACATATGGAGATATTACTGGTGCCCGCTCTAGCAAATAGATGATCAACAGGAGGATAGCGATAGTGATAGTTACCAGGAAAACCACCCTCTGCCATGAGTCTAGACAGACCATTTTAGGCTTATGCAGGTTGTAGATAAAAGTCTGTATCCCTTACTGTGTTTATACAAGATGACCATAAAGATTATCAAGCATATTAATATGATTGTTGAAACAAACCAAAAGGAAACAAAGCAATATGACCCTAGGTGGAATCCCCCCTGGTCTGTCTTCTAGAGAAATTTAATGTGCTGTAACCCCTATGTTACAATAAATGCTTTATTGTTCTGTTGAGATGCTCACAAATACTGAGGCGCCCAGCCGCCGGGAGGGGCAGAGCTGGCCTGAGTGTTAAGGCGCGGAGGGCAGAGCTGGGCACTCCTGCTTCCCGAGGCTGGCAGGCAGCTGGCAGGGCCCGGCGCCGCCTCTTGCTCCCGCCAGACCGTCCCTCCAGGAGCCCGCAAGTGGCCCTGCCCCTCCTGCACATTCCGTCCAGAGCCAAGGGGCCCTTCCAGCCTTCTCTCCCGCACCCGAGCTCCCGGTCTCTAGGTCCATTGCTTCGTCCCTTCTGGCTCTATGCAAGGCACACGTGGAAGGGAGAGGGCTGGGCTGGGGGGTGCAGGCCTGGGGAGAAGGAACTGGGGCCTCCCCTCCCACAGGGCGCCCACAGGCCTCAGCTGGAGAGATTGTGGCAAGGGCCCTGGTGGTGACCGTGGTGGGTCAGGCAGGGTCAGCCCTGGAGCAAGTTAATAACAGAAACCGGGTGGGAGGGGGGAGCGAGGCAGGAGGGCCCTGCGAGCCGGCACCCCACTCCGGATGTTGCTGGCTCAGCCCCAGGGCGTAGGCCGAGGGGGAGGCCAGAGGGGATCTTTGGCAGATTTGGTACCGTCAAGTGCCCGGACAATGAGAAGCCAGGACGGGTGTGCGGGCAGTGCGGCTTCCGGCCTCCCCACCATGTGGATCTCGGCGGTCCAGGTTCATACTTTAGAGTCCCGTGGGGCATGGCCTCGCCCAGACCGGAACAGAGCAGTGCAGGGGCCAGAGGCTGGTGCGGGGGACCGCCTGGGGGTCCGAGAGGAACAGGCAGGTCAGTTCATGAACTGAGTGTAGCCCTCGGCTCCCGTGACGATGACGCCCATCCAGATGCGCATGGCCTCGGCGGACGGCGCCACCATGTAGTACAGCCGGTCGTGTGTCTTCACGCAGAAGGTGAGGGCTGGGTTGGGACTCTGCCGGGAGGGAAGGTTTGAGACACAGCCGGCTTCAGAGCCCAGGGCTGAGTGGAGGCGCCTGCAGCAAGCTCCTCTGAGGCTGAGGGGCACCCTCACAGCCCTCCTCAGCAGCCCAGCCCCCGAAGTGAAGGTGAGAAATGCAGAACCAGGGCACTAATGCGGCCACAGGAGGGCGCCCCAGGCGTGATGAGGGGGCCCTCTGCAGGTGTCAGAGGCCTGGCCAGGGAACTGGGCGGCTGATGGCACAGCCCTGGGCTCCCGCTGCTCCTGCATGGCCCCCTCAGGCCTGGGCACGGAGGAGGAGGAAGGACAGAGTCAGGGGTGAGAGGTGGGCAACAGGGGGCATTAATGTGCAGTAGCTGGTTATGGGGGCGGGAGGGGTACCTCGGTCACCAGAGTGAAGCTGAGAAACTTCTTCTGGGGAGGGAGACAGAGATGGAAACGTTCAACAGAGAGAAGAGGGAGGACCCCCGGCCCCGCCCCCGCCGCCCGCCCTCACCTTGGCCGCGCTGCGCAGGTGGTCGTAGTAAACCTCCTCGATGGCCTGGAAGTAGATGACGCCCTTCAGCTTCGCCTCGTGCTTGTCTGCAAGGGCAGAGGCCGCGCTGAGGGGAAAGGGGTGACCCCAGACCCCAGCACAGAGCCCCCACGCCCCCTGGGGTAAACGCATGAGCTATGCTTCATCTGACCGAAATTTGGGCACCCTCTTCTTGACGGAGACAAGGGGCAACCTCAGCCCCAAAGCAAGTCTTGGGTGACCAATAACGGGAACCACTGGCCCTCTTGGCCCAAACCAGTGACTGCCTCGGGCCAGCGACTGCACGCACGAACTCACCTTCCACATGCACCAAGCAACATCCACATTTCCATGAAGCCCTAACCGGAGCCACAAGACTGGAAACCACTGGAGCAGGTGGGACTGAGGGTAGGTAGGGAAGAGCTCAGAGTCTCGAGTACTTGAGGCCTGGCTCCGTCCCAGCCTGCACGGACGGTCCCTGGGCACCCGCCAGGAGCAGCCCCTGCACTGCCAGGCGCTGGTTAGTTACTTATAGGGTACCAGAGGATAGATGAGATCCATACCGCTATCACCACAGAGTTACAATTAAATGTATAAATATCCATCCTGATATAAATGCCTAGATATAGATATATTTGATATCTCTATGTAAGAATTTCTCACATTTTCAAGAGAAGAGAATCCATCCTAAGTTCTTTCATATAAGAAGAGCAAGAATACTCGTATGTTTGCACTCCCGGAGCTCTGGGGGTACACAGATTAATAACAGGGCCAAGGCCATAGTCCTCAGCTTACACTCCTAGCACTGCTTTGCTTTTTTTTTTTGGGGGGGGGTCACACCTGGCAATGCTCAGGGGTTTCTCCTGGCTCTGCACTCAGGAATTACTCCTGGCGGTGCTCCGGGACCATATGGGATGCCGGGATGGAGCCTGGGTCAGCCGCAAGGCAAACGCCCTCCCCCACTGGACTATCGCTCCAGCCCGTGCTTTGCCTTTTACACAGCCTGATTCAAAGTGCTGACATCTTTGATGCTAGCAAAGGGGTAGGGAGCAATAGCACACCACTAATACATAACAGAGTAATAAAATAGTAAAATAAATAAGTAATAAAGGTGGAATCAAATGGGTGGGGAGCAACAGTACACCAATAACAAGTAATAAATACATAAAACAATAAATAAGTGACGGCCCGGTTGACTTCATCAAAGCAAAGGTGATGGAGACGCCAAGCCCCCTGCTGGTCGGGCGGGAGTTCCTGCGACAGTATTAAACGCTGCTCAACCAGGCCCCGACATGCTGCACCGGTAAGACCAAGCCTCGGAGTTGCTCAGGCTATGTGAACACACTCAGGCTTTGTTTCAGGCCGGGTTACCTTCACTCAGGGTTATGCTTTGTTAATTTTTTTTCTTTTTTTTCTTTGGGTTGCCTGGCAAGCTACCCGTGTCGTATTTGATATGCCAAATACCAGTAATAATTATAGACCTCATTCCCATGACCTGATGGAATGGTTTGAGGCTCTTTATGTTCCTGA